>JAMYWO010000286.1:0-43602 GCA_024220525.1 Cochliopodium minus
ATAAAATAAATAAAATAAATAAAATAAATAAAATAAATAAAATAAATAAAATAAATAAAATAAATAAAATAAAAAAGGGGAAATACATGTTGAGAAGAAGAGGAAGAGTGAGAAGAATCTTTGGAATCTTTGGAGGAAGAAGGAGAAGAGTTGTTGACGGGGATGACTATTTTTTCTTCTTTTGCGATTGCTTGTAACAATTTGTCTCCCCCCTTTTTCTTGTTTCCTCCCAATTTCAATCCTGATACGTTTCCCGGTGTTTCTGTTATCTCCACTTTATTTTTTATAAAAAAAAAAATGAATATTAAAAAATTGATAATTTTAAAATCGAAATAAATTATATAATTTGATAGAGATGTTATAATATATTTTGTTTATGTACCTTTAGGAGATAAATTATATTATATATAATTTTAAATAATGGGTATGTACCTTTCTTTTTGGTTTCAATGGTGGGAGAAGGGGAGGTGTAGGAAGTAGAAGAGAAAGAAGGACTATCACTGGAAAAAGAAGAAGATCCAAAACCCTTTGGTCCCATCCCTCCTCCCATTCCTCCCATCTTTCTGCTTTCCTTCTTCTCTTTTTCAAATTTTAATCTCATTTCCTCTCCTTTTTCCAATGCCTCTCTTTCTTTGTTCTGTTTATTAAAAATAAGATTAGTAAAAAGAATTGATAAATGGATGGAGATTTTATGTTGAAAGAGATTTAAATTAATTTTTATTTTTTGTAAGTAAATTAATTTTGAAAAGGATTTCACCTTTTTGACAATTTCAAATATTTTTTCTTCATGACTATCCATTTCCATACAAGTCTTGATTTGAGGCAAAGATAATTTTTCTCTATAACCCAAAGAGATGACCTCATCAAAAGCAAAAGTAAGTTCAAAAGCTCTTTCAAGAATTTTTTCTTCAGTGGGGGTACTTTTACAAAATTCAGGAATCAATTTTGTGAATAATTGTAATGCCTCTAAATCTTCCAGGATATTAGATGTTTTATTTGTTATTATCAGCATGTACAGTGTATCTAGCGGTTGATAAACATATCTTACATTTTGTGTTTCAATAAACGTATGTTGTATATCTGTGCTCAACAATTTTGGAAATGCAGAGATTAATCCTTCAATTCTTACTCTACTCATTTCAACAAATTGTCTCGCAAGTAAAACTAATGAAAAAAAAAAAATATTAATATATTTCTCAATTAATATTATTTTTTTTTAAAAGAAATAAATGAAAGAGAATGAAAATTTAGATTATTCTTACTTCTTCCAGTTTTGGTTATGATAGACGCCAATAAAACCACCATTTTTTTTTTTTTTTCATATTTGAATATATTTTTTATTGCATATATTTTTTATACACGTATATTATACCATCATCCTATATGTTGATTTTATTCATAAACTTTGAACGATCATTTCAAAGCAAATTTTTGCAACTGATTCTAAAATTAAAGAAACACGCAATTGAAGTTAAGACTATTGATTTATTAATTTTTGAACTTCTTTTGATTTTGTTTCTTCTTATTGTAATTTTTTCTTTTTTTATTCTTAGCTTGATTTTGATTGATAAAAGAATGAGCATAATCAAAGATCTTCTTATGTTGTGTAGTAAAAATTTTGGTTGCACGAAGTTTTTTCTCTTGCAAAGAGAAAGAAAGAGAGATTTCCTTTTTAAAAACGAAAATAGAAATGGACCTGTGGGGATGTTTGATACCTTGACAAGGGAAAACGCCCCAAAAAGAACAGTCCTCCAAGAAAGAAACACAAAAAAGACAAAGTAATTCACAAATTCTAACATTACCAGTGTCATTGAGATGAATGGCCATGTGTCCTTCTTTTTGTAAAACTCCCCAACTTTTTTTGAGAGAAAAAAAAAGAAACTCCACCAACCATTCGTTAAAATTTTGAAAAGTAAGAATAGATTGTCCTTTTGTTTCTGTGTACTCTTCAAAGTCATAAAAGGGAGGACTCGTAAAAACAAGATCTGCTTTAAAATCACTGGGTATTGGTGCAGATTGAAAAGGGAGGTATATAATTTTGTATTTTTCAAAATTTCCTTCTCCAAATCTTTCAATCATTTTTGAATGTGCTTTTTTAAGATTGGTATTCGGATCAAATCCTAAATACCTATCTACATTATGTGCCATTGCCCCTAAAAGTCTATCTCCTTTTTTAATATATTTTTTTATTTCTTTTTATTTATTTATTTATTTATTATTATTTATTTTATTTATTTATTTATTTATTTATTTATTTATTATTATTTATTTTATTTATTTATTTTATTTATTTATTTATTTTATTTATTTATTTATTTATTTATTTATTTATTTATTTATTTATTTATTTATTTATTTATTTTTTATTAATTTATTTTACTTTATTTTATTTTCATTTATTTTTTATTAATTTTTAATTATTTTTATTTTTTCTTTAAATTTTTTTTTTTTTTTAATTTTTATTATTTTGACTTTATTTTATATTTATTTACTTTTATCATTTTTATGTTAAATTATATTTAGTCATTACCCCAACCAGAAGAAAAATCGAGGAAATGTTTGACATTGAAAAATTTGAGGACAGAAATGGCCAAAGTGGGACGAAAGATGCTACATTCTTTCAAGTTTCGATAAAGAGAATCTCTAATATTGGAAGAGTGAAGAGGATAAAGATTGTCACTCATGTAAACAAAAAGTTTTCTTAGAAAAGAAGAATTTTGAAAAAAAAGAAAAGGAGAAAGTTTTTGGTCTTTTCTTTTTGCTTTCACTCTTTCTTTTTCAGAAAAGAAATCAGTAAGGACATTCATAGTAGAATAGTCATCAAGGTGAGGAACCATAATCAAGTTTTTGGAATTCATTCTTAAATCAAAAGCAAAGTAAAAATCATTACAAAATTTATTTGAATTTTCCAACTCTTTTTCTTCATAAACGGGTTCGTATCTTTTCAGTTTTTCAAAACATTCTCTCACTTCTTCTTCTGTCAAATAATATTTTTTGAGAGGGAATTTAATTCTTTTTTGTTGAATCAATTTAATTATTGTTTCATGAAAATTTTTAAAAGAATTTCCAAATTCAAAATAACTCTTCTCTTTCTCCTCATCACTCTCTACTCTCCCCTCTTTTACTATCCCCTTTTCAATTAAATCTCTTTCTATGCATATTTTTGATAATTCATCCAAGTACCTTTCATACCTCTCATCTCCTTTATACCTCTCATCTCCTTTATATCTCTCATCTCCTTTATGTATCTCATCTCCTTTATGTATCTCATCTCCTTTATGTATCTCATCTCCTTTATATCTCTCTTTTCCTTCATATTTTCTTTTTCCTCGGTGTGTTTGTTGTATTCTATTTCTGTCTTGTATTTCATAAGTTTGTTGTCCATTTCTGTCTTGTTTTTCATATCTTTTTTCACTACTTGCATCTGTGTAGCTTTCATTGTTAAGATGTAAACTCCCATCAAGAGAATGGTTATTATTAACAAAGGAGAGGGAGGGGAGAGAGTTTTTTTGTTTTTGATTGTAAAATTCGGATTTAACAAGAAGAAACAAGGTATCCTGAAACAAAGAAAAGATAGAGAGACATCTTTGTATTATTGATACTTTCTTTGAATTTGTCAAAAAAGAAAGAATGGATTCCTTTTTTTCCAAAATTTCATTTTGAAAAGTTTTATATTTGGAATAAAGAGAATCCAAAAAGTTTATTGATTTTTTGATGTAATAAAGAAGATAAATTGAATCATTGGAAAAAAAAGGCAGTGAAATATGATGAATGATTTGAATGTAATTGTAAGAATTCTCTAATTCACAACAATCCTTTATATATTTTAAATATAAACTATCTCTGTCATCCTTAATATCCATTTTACTTGCTTGGAATATGTAAATATTAAGAATGGGAAATTATAATGAACAATGATTTTTACCTCTTTAATAATTAAGAATTTTTCCAATTTTTTTTTTTTTGAAAATGTTTTATTGTTGATATAATCAAGATCATAATTTATGAAATAGATATGAAGTAGATTATGGACCAAATTGTCTTCTTCTCTTGATCCAAGACAAGTTATCTTTACGTCTTCTGTGACTAGCAGTAGCCAAACCAGCAGGAGGAACATAAATTTCCCATCCTCTTCTCTTCTTTGTAACATTTCTTTTCTTTCTCTCTTTATCGTGCAATGTTTTGATTTCTTTGGCAGCTTTTGTCAACAATTTTTTGGTATTTTCTTTCTTCTTTTTTTGTACTTTCAAGAATTTCTTTCCTTTATCTGGTTTTCCTTCTCTTGGTTGTTTCTTTTCTTTAATAATTATAAAACCAAGTGATTCTGCTTTTCTAATTAACTCCTTTCTCTTCATTGCTGAAACAACTGGGAAAATTTGTCTCTTGCTGAATTTTTCTCTTCTGAATACTTTAGGTATTGGATTAGGAGATACAGCCCCATTTTCATCAGTTGCAGCTTTCAATAATTTTTTTTTGGCCTCTTTCTTTTGTTTCAAAAGTTTTTTCTTCTTCAACTCTTTTTTGGATTTTTTTGGAGATGTTTTTGGTTTCGCATCTTTTTTTAATATAGGGAATGAAGAAGAAAAATCTCTTATTGTTTGATTGATTAAATAATTTGTATTGAGGATATTGTTGAACTGTATATTCTTTATTTTTTCAAAGGTCTGAAAATAATTAGGTTTATCATGCATTGTCATTTTATTGAAGAAATGATAATTCTTCATTGCAAAATTGCTTCCCAATTTCAACATTTTCAATTTTTTTTTATTTATATTTAACATCTGACGTATTTTCTTTACTTTAGACTAATTATTTAAACACCAAAAAAAGTTTTTTTTATAGAATAATTATTTTAATTTAGTTAGAGTTTTTGATCAACTTTTCGAGAACAGTTTGTGGTCCTCTATATCTTCTTTTCTTTCTGAGTTCTTGGTTTCTTTGATTGTTTTTCTTTGCATTTTCAGGTAATCTAGCGAGTAATCTTTTTCTCTTTTGACTCAAATAGTTTGGATTAAGTCTGACCATTTCTCCAAGATTGGTGAGAGGATTTTTCTTTACTCTTCTTTTGAGAGGAGTTCTGGTTGGGCGGAGAACAGATTGAACTTCATCAGAGTTAATAACACGTGAAATATCAGAGTTAGAAAGAACAGATGTTGGGAGATTGAATCCAACTTTGTGTGTAGAGTAAGGTCCATAAATTTCATCAATTTTTTTGAAAGCAGATTCAGTCCATACAATCAATCTTCCGAGATGACCTCCTGGTGCCAAATCGAGTAAGTTCAAGCGAGAGACATCAGTAATATCAACTCCTGGCAAATTACGGAATCCTCTGGTGTGGGTAGTTTTTCCACTTACTACAACGAGTGGTCCTTTTCTTTGAACATATCTTCTGTTTCTCCATTTACCTTTACCTGCACGAATGTGTCTTGTTCTTTTTACTCTTTCAACATCATTGTAAATTCCTAATTTGGTCAACAATTCAATAGCTTGTTTAGTTTTATCAACTGCGTTGAAGGATTCATCAGAAACAACGAGTGGGATTTCGAGAGCTCTTGAGATTCTGTGTCCTCTAGATTGAACAAGAGGAGCAACTGCGGTTGCTGCCAAAGCTGCTGCTACAGCAAATCTCTTTTGATTTTTGTTGATCTTTCTGTGCCATCTTCTCCAGATTTTGGTTGGTGCAAACATTCTTCCTCCTCTACACATGTTTCCGAAAGCTCCTTGTCCGGCACGATGAGTACCACTTCCAGATACACGAGGAATACGAGATACAGCTCTACCAGTACCCCAAGATTCTGCAGATGTTTGATGTCCAGACAACAAAGAAACTGCATAAGGTTGTCTATTATTCTTTCTCATGTTGGTGTGAACAAATCTAACAACATCAAGACGTATTGGAGTCAAAAATACCTGATAATCGATAATTCATTGGATATAAGAAATTTTAATATTGATATGAAAAGATATTATTACGGATGGGAGTTTAATAGTGGTCTTATTTTCCTTTCCTGGGGTGTGAACATTAACCAATGGGCGAGCTGATGCATAAAGTGGAGGGATGACTAGTTAATTTTTAAAATAAGTTAATAAAATTTAATCCCTTATTGAAAAAATCATATTTAATTGAATGGAATACCTTCTTTTTGAGACATTTTCTTCTTTTTTTTTTTTTATAATTAAATATATAAATTTTTTATATATAAAAAATTTTCTTCATACTCAACAATTGGATCGATTTTAATTTTAATATAAAAAAATGAGAAAGATTTGAAGAATGAATTTTTTTTTGTAAGAATTAAATATGCAATATAATTTGGATCAAATTTTTATATTTTAACATATGATGGTATATAAATTGATCATTGATTGATAATATAATATAATCATATTATCATTTATATATATGTTGATTGATATTGATCCATTCTTTGATATATTTGCTAACAAATTTTCAAATGATTGAATGTTCTTCATTTTATACCTTTTTTAAATATATTCTTTTGTGGGAATGATTTTGAATTTTTAATTGAAAGCATTATCATAATTTTCTTGAATAAACAATCGAGAATAATTATCCGCAAAATGAATAGGCTCAGGAAGAGGATTTTTCAAATACAAACTTTTAACGATTGATACACAAGTTGGTAAATCGATACGATGACCAGGACTGATAAATATTTGTTGATTGTTTTTGATCATTACACAAGCAATATCTTTCCCGGTTTTCTGATCATTCAAATGAGCATCTACTCCTTTAAGTTTTCCTTGTTCCAGTGATTGTTTGACTGATTCCTCAGTGATTCCTCTGCAATACAACAATTTTTTTGAAACACCCAAAGTAGGAATATCGCAGATAACTCCCCTGAAATTAAATTTTTAATATTAAATAAAATTAAAATAAAAAATGTTAAGTTGGTGTTTACAAGTGACAAGCAAGACCAAACAAACTTGGGTGTAATATTCCATTTCCATCAACCAAAATTAATTGAGGTAAAAAACTGGGAGCTTCTTCTTTCAATTTGTTCACCAAAACAATGAAAGCAGGAACTGAAAAAAAATAAATAAATTCTTTAATAAATTTAAAAGAGATAAAATTACCTTCTCTGAAAGCTAAAAAACCAGCAATGTAAGGAGCTGTTAACTTTAGCATGGTATAGCATTCGTAAACTATTTTCTTTGTTTTATAATCCATGATTACTAAACAAGCACAAGCATCTGTTTGATTTTTTCTTTTTCAAAACTTTTAAAAATCAAATAAAAATTTGAGAAGAGTAGATACCTAGGAAAGGAAATGTCCACTCCACCCACATATTTGATACATTGTGGAGAAGAAGGTATGAGATTCCAATCAAACCTATTAATCAATTCCACTTTATCAGACATTTTCTTTTGTTCTTCTTGCCACTCTTTTTTGATATCATTTGTTGGTACTTGAGGCTAAAATAGCAAATAAGAAATAAAAAAATTGAATTCAATCAAAGAGAAATTTACTTGTTTCCCAAAAAATTTTTCTTTTTCCCAATTTTTATCGATGACTATTGAGCAATTTATTGAAGATCCAGGAATGACAAGTTTGGGATATCTATTCAAAATGTCTAAAATAGATTTGCTAGCTCCTTGATTCTTCATTTCATTTGCATCCAATTTTATTTGATTTTTATCAATTGAAGTTTTCAATTGGAGAAAGTTTTCTTGTGAAGATAAATCCTTGTAGATCTTTAACGATTCTTCTATTGTTGGAAATTCATCAGAATCTATTTTTGAAATATTATTATCAAATTGTTTGAATTGATATATTTCTAATCGATCATCATATTCTTCTCCGTAATCTCCCTCATCATTTTCCTCATTTTCTTCATATTCTTCAGGAATATTAGAATGGGATCCTTTTCTTTGATTATACTCTACTTGGTTTATGAATCCCATATTGTATAATTCTTCTAACTTGATCAATTCACTTTTCAACATTCAATTTTTTAAATAATTTTTTATTATATTTCAATCAAATTATCATTAAAAACCTCAAAAACTCAAAACCAATTTAAGAGTTTAAAAAAATGACACATAGCATAAATAATCAACAAATGGGGATGTAAGATAATTGATCTATTCTTTTAAGAATTTAAAAAAAAAAAATGTTGTTTGAAAATAGGAAATATCCAATGACAACGGAGAGAAAAGCAGATATTGTCGATCACGATATCAATGATCATGTTTTCATTTCAATTTATTTTATCTTTAATTCAAAATTTCAAATTCTCAATAAAAGGTTTCAAATATTATTTTTGCAAGATGGTATCAAATTGCAAGAAATGAATATATTTTAGAATGCGGCATAGAAAGGCCAATTTATTTTCTATTGGCTTCAATAAAAATAGATTATCTTTCTCAAGTAAATTTTTTGTTTAATATTTCAAAATTAAAACAATTTCAGTTGAGAGCTCCAGATACTATCATAATAGAAAGTTCTGTAATTCCTTTTTTTTTTGTCAAAAAACTTACAAAAGATTACATCTATTTTTCCACAAAAGATAACAAAAATTGGAAATAAAAGTATCGAGATGATTGCTCAAATTAAAAGTAAAAAGCAAAACAAAGTTGTATCAAGAGCAACAATGATAAGTGTATGTGCTCAAAATGGAGAATCAATTCCAATTCCAGATTTCATTAAACTAAAAATAAAGAAATTTGAGAATATCAAAGAAACTAATAATCTTTCTCATTTATAAAGCATTATAATTAAAGATTTTGAAATTAGATTTCTCTTAAATTAAATAATAAAAAAAAATGAATAGTAATAAAGGATTGAGAAGGTAAAAATGAATAAATATCTACTCCAGAATATTATTTATTTTTAATTAGAGGTGGGAAGGTTGACTATGAAGGTAAAATCCTCATCAATGTCACTATTTTATCAAATTAATCCTAATATATATAAATATATATATATATAAAGGTGTTGTCGACTATGGAGCAGTCTTAGAAAATTATGAATGGAATCAAACACAAGATGAAGTAAATATAACCATAAAATTGCCACAAGGAAAAACTCCAAAAGATATTATTTGTGATATCAAACCCAATAGAATTAAATTGGGTTTTAAAGGAGAAGAAAAATTGTTATTTGATGGTCCTTATCCAGGTGGAAGAAAAGTGATCACTGATGATTCTTCTTGGACATTTTCTGGTACTTTGGATATTACTTTATGGAAATTCGATAGAGGTGATGAATCTTGGTGGCCATCCGTTGTAGAAGGTGAACCAGAAATTGATACTGAATTAATCAAAGGAAGCAAATATCTTGATAGGGGCTTATTATTGAAATTAAGGGTAAAAATTAAAAAAATTTAAATCTTTAAAAAAGTTTAACTTTAAAATTCATTTTTGCAAAAGAAACAAAGAGAAGAACAAAGAAGGCAAGGGAAATTAAAAGATAATGTTCCAATAGTAGAGAAGCAACCTGGAGACGATGAATTAATAAATGCATTGCAACAAAATCCAAATGATAATTAATTTTTCAAATAAAATTTTATTTGATTCTTTCATATTATTGTTTTTTAAAATATATCGCACAAAATATAAAAAAAAAAATGTCTGAGAATAAAGGATTCACTCAAAAAATATTTAATTTTTTCAGAAAAGAATTTGATAGCAATGAAGAAGGTTTTTATGAATTGACTGAAAAACGTATGAGAGCTGGTGCTGCAACGTATTGCTTTATAAAATATATATATTTATATTTACTTTATATTCTTATAAAGTAAGAAAATAAGAAGCTTATATCAAATGCCAAAATTTGATAATGAATTTAGAGGATTTCTTTTGAGACCAGAATTTTTATTAAGGTAAAAATTATAATTCTTTTATTCCTTTTATTATCATTCTCATAATAAATATGTAGGAGAGGATATTTCATTGATTCATTTCAAGCTGCAAATATGGAACGTCAAGGATTATTGGCAAGAACCACATTTTATCGTCATTTAAAAACATCAAATGGATTAATTATTCCTTGGACTGTTAATATTGGAAAAGAGCATGAATCAAGTTTTGGAAGAAGAAAAGATTATTTGAATGATAGCATTGAAGATTTATTATCAACTGAAGATGAAATTGCTTTTAATTATTCAAATTTGCCTATTCAAATTACAGGAGTGATTGAAGGAGAAATAGTAATCAAATAATAATCATAAATCAAATAATAATCAAAATAGAAATAGCTGTTAACAAAAATAAACAATCTTTAAAAACAAACTTTATTTAACAAATAATACTTGAAAAAAATAATCTATTTTTTCCCAATTTGTCTCTTTAAAATTTCACATTCTTTTTTGTATTCATCCCTTTCGGAGATAATCAGTTTCAATTCATCATTTTTTCTATCAAGTGATAAATTATTTTGATCATACACTTTTAATTTTGAATTCAACTCCAAAATTTGTTTGCTCAGCTTTTCTTTTTGTTCCCTCAAATATCTGATGATTTCTTCTTGCTTTGAAGAAATATCTTCATCTTCTTCTTGAATATGCAATAATCTGGTTTTAATATTCATACTTTCAAGATCAGAATAAGCATCTGGCGCATATTTTTTCCGATTGTGGACTATTATCAAATCTATTCATCAAAAAGATTTGATTTCAATGAATTAATGGCATTTAAATACTTACGTGCATAGAGAATCAAAAATATTGATGTGCTTGCAAATTCCAAACACACTATGATTTGTAAAGCATTTATAGTATTAAATTTTTCATTTGAAACATCTGATAACCAAATGCTCAACAAAATAACGATTGATGCATTTCCCACTGACCAAATATAGAAAGGAGATTTTTCCAATATCCTTGTTTTTCTATAAAATTCTAAATATCCTCTTGTTCTTGCTTGTTTATGAATGTAATTTAGATATCTATTGAATATTACAATAATAAGATAGATGATAACTTGGATTATTGTTCTCAATTTAAATGGGGTTAGATCTGATGGTAATTTTTTATCAAATGGAAGATCAATGAAACACATTGAACAATATCCAGCCTTATAAAGGTAAATAAAATTGAAAAATATTCTTAAAAAATGGTACCATCAATAGAAATTCAACAATAACAACCCATAAAGTCTTGATATGGAAAAATACATTATAATTCCCACTTGATGATAAAGAATTTGGAACATATAAAAAGGGGCTTTCATCTTCGCTCATCATTTTTATTTTTTTTTTAATTGAAAAATTTCTTTTTTCATTTTCTGTGAATAAATTTATTTGATTTATTTTTTGGATTGATAAAGTTGACCAAAATTGTTGGAAAGAACTTCAAATTATGTAAGAATTTTTTTAATTAAAAAGCCTTGGTAAATTGACCAAAAACAGTTTAGAAAAATTTCAATAAAATATAGAATGTGTTCAATTTTAATTAACAAAAAATAAAAACCATTCAAATTTTGAAATTTCCACCACCAGATAAATTAATAGTTTTTTTGTTCTTTTTTTTATTTCTATTTGTGGTCTGATTGGCTTTGTCAATGGCACCGCCAAGGTCGAAAGAAAGGTTAGAAAGATGCTGGACCTCTTCTCCCGAAGTAGAAGAAGAAAGATTTCCCACATTTTTATTTTTGGGAGGAGATTTGGCAGTAATGTTGTTTTGATTGTTTGTATTATTGTTATTGTTATTATTACTGTTATTGTTTATATAATTGTAATTTTTGTTAGGAGAGCTACCAACAGTGTTATTATTTTTTTGATTATTAGAATTATTTTGAACATTGGAATTACTAGAATTACTAGAATTATTGGAATTAATATTATTTTTTTTAGATTTGCTTTTGGAAGCGATGGAAGCATAAGAAGAAAATTGAAGGTCTTCGTCTCCAAAAAAAGGGGTGCGTTTGTCTTCTCTCTGATGAAAATCGATACGTGATGAAGAGTCATCAAGATTAGAGTTTTCGGGGAACTCACAGTAAGAGGAACTTTCCTCTAAGGCTTCTTTGAATGAAGGAAATTTTTTGCAAAGTTCCTCTATCTCTTTTTCGTTTTTTCTTTGAAGATCTTGTATGCTTTTCTCTTCTCTTTTCTTCTCATTTATCACCATCATCTTTTTTTTCTTTCTTTTATTCTCCCTTTGTTTTATTTCTTCAAAAAACTTGTTCTTGGTCATTTGGTTCAAAGTCTTGTTCTTTAAAATATAAAAATCTTATTATTAACATTAATCAGTAAATTACTTTAATTTTCAAAAAATTCTTTTATAAATATTAAAATAAAACATTTTTTTAATATTAAATTATAAAAAATATTAAAAATGTTATTAATATTAAAATCTTAATGGATTAAATATCTCATTATAAATGTTATTTTAGAAAAATTTTACATTATAAATTATTTTTATAATTTACCAACTTTTTTTAAAAATATTTTGTAAAAATTTTGAATTTTGATTTTTTAAATAAAAATTCAATTCAAATTATTTTTGATTTTTAAATAAAAATATTTTTTTTCAGTTTTTTTTTTTTGTAAAATATTTTTTTTCAAAAATTACCTTGAAGAGATCCAACTCAACCAATTTTAAATGAGAAGAAAGGGGGAGGTGACTCATGTGTTTGGATTTGTCAACGTTAAATTTTTCTTCGGCGGAGATTTCCAAGATGGAACCTTCTAAGAGAAGAGGCGCCTTTGAAAACTTTTCATACTGAAAAAAGATGCATTTGTTGTTGAAAGGATCCAAGTAAACAGGGCTCCCATCTTCGCTCTGATAAAAAAAATCGATGCCATCCTCTATATTTATCTCCACCAATTTATTTTTGGTTTTTTTATTGTTTGTTTTTTGTTCATTATTATTATTCTGTGAATTATTATTACTATTATTATTCTTCTGAGAATTAATATTCTCGTTGTTATTATTGAAGATATCTTGGTTGCTATTATTTTGTATGTTGGGAGCAGATGTGATTTCGATGATTTTAGGTTGTTCAATGAGAGAGGAGAGTGTATTATCAGAAGTCTCAACAGAATCCCAACTCTCTATCTTCAAATTCTCTTCACTCAAATGAATCTTTTCTTTCTCTTTTATGTTATTTTGATTGTTTTGATTATTATCGTTGATATTATTGGTTAAATTACTATTGATATTATTGTTGATATTGGTATTATCGTTGTTTTTACTTTCTTTATTGTTTGCATTTTTTTTGCTTTTAGAATTTTTTTTGTCTTTGAATTTGTTGGGGAGGGGGAGGAGATCTTGAGGGGTGAAATAGGTGGGAGAGGAGAAATGCTCAAAGCCAGAAAGTTCCCTTCTATCATTCAACAAAGAGATGGCTTGTTCGATGAAGATGAGGGAGTAATCTTGAAAGTTTTTTGCTTCTTCCAAACTTTTTTCCAATCCTTCAAATTCCTTTTTCAACATTTTTTTGAGAAAAGGAGTGGTGGAGAAGGTATATCTGTTGTATTTCGCATTCCCATCTTCACAATTCAAAATTATTGTTCTCTCTATTGAATCCATTTCATTGAATGTTTCAAAAGGCAAAATTACGTTTGAATTCTAAAAAATGTATTTGTTGAGAAAAATAATGGAGGATAAATTGAAAATAAAAAGTATTTTCTGAAATATTCATATTTTCTTTTACCACTTCTCTTGCCAATAATCTCAAGTTAATGTTATCTCCTTCGCTTATTTTTTTGCTTTTGATAATTTCGATAGATTTGAGTTCTTTCACACCTTTGAAAAAAGAAGTATCATCAGAACAAACAGGACATCCTCTCTTTGCTTCGTATTCTGTGATATATCTTAAAATACACGTCCAACAATAAATATGACCACATTTGGTAATCTTGGGTACATTGGGGGTTTCGAGGCAAATTGGGCATTTAATCTTTTCACATGAAAATAAGATCACTTGTTCCACATTTTCCCAATCTACAAAATTGTCTTGATTAGAATCGAGGAAGAATCTGTCCATTCCCTTCAATATAAAAGAATAATTTGCTTCCACATATCTCTTTTTATTGAAGATAGGAATGTGCTGAACATTTCTTTTATAAGAAGGATAACTATTCTTGTATTGAACTGGATTTTCCTCTCTTTTGAAATTAAATTGGAGTAAATGATTTCCATTTATTTGATTCTTTTTATTTGGTTTGCTTTTGTTCATATTTTTATCTCTCTTTTCATACTTGTTTATTTTTGCAATTTCTGAATTGTCCGAAATATTGGTTCTATAATTATCATACTCTTTATTTTGATTGACAGGATTTCTTGAATTATTTTGATTGGATTGATTATTATTTGTATTTGGCCTTCTCACAACCACAACTGGTTTCTTATTTGTATTCTCCACAGAAGTACCAGATGAAGGAACATAAGAACTTGATGATGGGTTCATTAATTTTTTGCTCATTTTTTTATTTATTTCAAAACAAAAATAAAGCATATTAATATTTATAAAAGTTGAGAAGAAATAAAGAATCATAAGCTCATAAGAGATCACTATTCCCAAAAAAAAAAATAAGGAAAAAAAAAATATTTAAACAAGTTTATTTTTAATGTATAAATGCAAATCAAAAAAAGAAAATCCAAAAAAAAATCATTTGGTTTTGTTTGATCTTTTGTGCAAACACCTGAAAGGTATAGAGTAGCCAAAAGTGTTAAGACTAGGGATATCAACCCGGATTCTAAACACCTTTCTACTTTTAGTTTTTTCCCAGAAACGAAGGGTGAAAGAAGCAGCTCCGTTTTGCAAGTGAATCTCTTTGTTTTTTGTGAAGGCAAAAAAGAAGGGTTCTTTGAGTTCACCTTTTGGATCTTTAGAAGAGTATTTCTGATACTGTTCTTTTGCAATACTCGAAAACTTACGAATATAACTTTCCTAAAAAAAAAAATAAAATAAATAAAAAACAATTAAAATAATTGATTTCTTACGTCTTGGGGGTTGCATTCAATGAAACGACTGTTGGATTCTTGTTTGATGTCATAAACAGTGAGATTGATGAAAAAATCATGGCCAGTGTCTTTAGAAATGGTTTTGTTCACATTCCCCGTTTTCGTGTCACAAACCTGGATGATCACATCATATCCCTGCCAGCAGCGAATCTTTTTTTTAAAATACAAAATTAAATTCCATTATTTTAGTTGAATTTAAATCAATATATTTTTTTTTTTAAATTTTTTTTTTATTTACCTTTTCACCGGGAGACTGAAGAAATTGTCTAGGACGGCCATGTTTAAACAAAACTTTGATGGTGTAGCGTTCATCAGGTTGAAAGTAATCTTTGACTTCAATGGGGGGTTTCTCTTTTTTTTCTTTTTTCTTTTTGTTGGGGTTGGGAGTACCAGTGGAACCTTTGGGCCTTCCTCTCTTCTTGGAAACATTGGTCTCTGTTTTTTCATCATCATCACTTTCCTTGTCTTTGTATTCCTCTGATGAATTTTTGTTGCTTAACTTTTTTATTTTCAAATTGCTATTTGAACTATTGTTGTTATTGCTGATACTCAAATTGTTATTACTGTTGCTGTTATTAAGAGTGTTTACATTGTTATTACTATAATGATTCATATTAAGATTATTGTTGTTAGTGTTTTTGTTGTTATTGTTGTTATTATTATTAATATTATTAATATTATTATTGTTATTATTGTTCATGTTTATTTGGCTGACGTTATTGTACATGGTGTTATTGTTATGGTTGTTATTGTACATGGTGTTTTGAGAGGAGTTTGGAAAAAAGTTGTTCATTTGATTTTGAGAGGTATAAAGTTTATTGTTACTGTTATTATTAACGTTAAAGTTGTTGAAATTATTATTATTGTTATTATTATTATTATTATTATTATTATTAGGGTTGTTGTTAAAGGTAGATTGATTTTCAAAGAAAGGTTGGTTGTTATTATTGAAGTTTACATTATTAATATTGTTATTGTTACTGTTCGGGTTGAGATTACTATTCATGTTGTTGCTATTTTGGTAAAAATCTTCAGATTTAATAAAAGTTTCATTAAAAGAGGGAGAAGACAATGAAAAAAATTTATTACTATTAGGAATATTATTACTAAGAATATTATTATTACTATTATTACCATTATTACCATTGTTATTATTGTTCATGTTTATTTCATTATTGTTAGAGGGGTTGGGGAGGGTAGTGGAAGGGGAAAGAGGGGTAAGGGAAGAAAAAAAAGAGTGAGGAGAAGAAATAGATTCATTTGAATTGTTCATACTCATACTTCCACTCATAACCCCCAAATTTATCTCATTTGAATTACTCATATTCATATTCATATTCGTGTTCATATTTCCATTCATAGTATTCATCTCATTGTTGAAATTGTTGTTGTTATTGTTATTGTTATTGTTGTTGTTGTTGGAGTAGTTAGAAGAGTTGGTCACATTTTGGTTAAAGTTATTGAGGAGAGAATTGGAAGAATTAGAATGGTTTATATGAATAGAATGGTTGTTGTTAGAGTTATGAACAGATTGATTCAAGTTAGAAGAGTTTGAATGAATCATATGATGATTCAGATGATGATTCATATTGTTTATATTATTACTATTATTAATATTATTATTATTATTAGAGTTGTTTAAGCCCAAAGTATTTAAATTTAAATGGAGGTTGTTGAGATTACTTAAATTATTGAGATTATTTAAATTGAGATGAGTAAGGTTGGTGAGATCAGTAAGGTTGGTAAGATTGCCCAAATGACCCAGGTGATTTTCCAATTTAAATTTGGAATCTCCATTTTTACTTTTTTTGTTAGGATTACCATTAGGGTTATTATCAATAAAAGTAGAGTCCATCACTTCAATAGCATTGAGAAGAGTGACGAGATTAAGACTGGCTTTACTTTCTGATTTTTCACTGATTTTGTTTTTCATATCCATGACTTTTTTCTCATTCATGTTGAAAAGACCAGAGTAGGTTTTGTTATGTGAAAAATCTCCGTGTTTCATGTGGAGTCTTTGTACTTCTTTTTCTTCGTATATGTTGTATTTTTCTATCAATTTCTTTTTCACATCTTTAAATTGTGTTTGGTTGATCAATCCCGCGTCTAATTGAATCTTTTGAAATTGATTTTTAGAAAAAAATGAAAATATTAAAATAATAAAGTAAAAATAATGAGAATAACATCAAATATATAAATAATTGACATTTTAAAAGAGTACCTTTGCTTTTAAGACACGGTAGAGATAGTTTGCGTTAAAACCTTTGGCGATGTTGAGAAACAAAAGAGAGAAGATGACTTTGTTTCCTTTGTAAAGGGCCAGGGTCATTGGTTGTATTCCAATTTCGTCTGGTTTCAAAACATCTTTTTTCAAAAATAAAAGTAAGATAAAAATAAATCGAAGATTAATAAAAAATGTAAACAGACAAAAGAATAAATAAAATTATAATTTTTTAAAAAATAAAAAAAAATTATTAAAAATTTATTAAAGGAAAATATAATGTAAAAATTTTTTCCCTTAAAAGTACCATTGTTTTTGTTTAAAAGTTTGATAACTTGGTTGATGTCATTGATGGTAACAGCAAAGTGCAAAGGCAAGTGATCCCAAGAATAATCGTTGGAAGAAATCAAAGGGATCTTGGAGGGGGTGGCATCATAGTACAAGTAGTCGACATCAGTGAGCTGCTGTTCATAAGGCAAATGGACAAACAAAGAAACTTCAACAGTACCACCCTCCACAAAATGTTTCAAAAGAGGAACCTTACAAAGATAGTAACAATCAAACAAATGGATACAATTGCTGATTTCAGTAGAATAACTTGAGTAACCTTCTGGTGAAAAAAACTTGCAGAAAAGAGATTGATTTGAAATCAGATTTTTTAGTTCGGAGGAGACCATGAGCAAGATGACGTGATGTGGTTTCACTGTGTTGGGTGTCATCACAAAGTTTCTTTCAGATAGGGGATTATCGAAAAAGTTTTCGGGCAATTTGCTGCACACTGTGTAGAGCTCGTATGCCATCCTCAATGCTGGCGAGATTTTGAAGATGAGAATCCCCACTTCCTTTTCTACATCTTCATTCACTGATAACTCCATCTCTATCAGCACATTCACCTGTTTTATTATCGAATCTACAAATTCATAAACACATTTGAATGGCAAGATTTTTGTGTTCTTTGATTCCACTTTTTCAGAGGTTATCTCATCTCCCATATTATTATCTTCTGTCAATGATTTTCTTTTTTTGAATTATAAAATTATTTTGTCAAACACAATTAAAAATTTTTGATTTTATTTCAAATTTTTCTTACATTGTGGTGAGATTTTCAAGTTTTTGTATTGCTATATCTATCAATGATGCCTTTGATAATAATTCAGGAGGTGAGAGTTTCAGATCTGAAGAAAAAAAAAATTTGATTTATTCATGTGAGGTTCTAATTTCATACCTTCTGCCAATATTATTGCCAATCTATTGATTGCAGATAATTCATCTAGATAATAAATAATCGTTTTTTTTTAAAATATACTTTGATAAATTCAAAATAATTACCTTTATCCCACTTTTGCTCTTTTTCCTTTCTTATATCAAGTTTCCATGGGTCCTATTTTAATGGGATGTGAGTAAAAATTATAAAAAAAATGATAATTTATTTTTTAAAATCCCTCCTTACATTCATATAAGTACTATGAGGATATATATATCCATCTAAAGGATAATAATGCATTTAAATATATATAAAGATTATAAAAATCAAAAGTGAATATTAATAAATATCACTTTTTTTATTTTATATTATTTTGTGAAAGTCCCAAAATCTATTTTCTCGACACAATGTTGTTTTCGTAAACTTCACATTATCTAAAGTTCTTTTTCCAATTATTAAACTTCTTTACTTTACAACAAAATTTATGCATTTTCAATTCTCGCATTTACAATCCCAATAACTCATCAATTTCCTTCTAATCATCTATTCTTGAGATGGTTTTGAAATTGTTCGAGAAAAGTACATCATTATTTATGTTTCTTAGATTGTTTAGGATCAAAAGGTGTTCTTTTTGAAAAACTCAACTAGCTCAGTGAAATATCTTCCATGCACAATAGACCCTACTGTGTAGTAACTTTTGTCAATTTATGAAAGTTTCGCAAAGTTGACTCCTTCGAATTAGTGGATCCATCCATAGACTGTACACTCCCTTTTGAAATGGAAAGTTGAAAAGCTAGTGCCGCAGATGCATAATGCGTTTCTCGGGAAGTAACAATTCTGTAAAAAGATTTTGGTTTAAAATCATCAAATTCTCTAATTGAGACAACTTGGTCTTGAGTAGTCTTTCAATTCGGATGATCCTTTTATATTTTTTTGGTGTTATTAAGTCAACATACTTGGGAATAATCCCACTAATAATCTTCATGAGCACTTCGGTGATTTAATATTTAATCACTTTCATATATATATTCAGAAGCAATGTCCATTTTCTTGCAAATTTTAGCTGTAATTGAAGAAAATTACCTCATTTTAATCTGTTATAAAATTTCTTTATGGATTTTCTGAACTTTTAATTTATTAATTTATTTGTTGAAAAAAATTTTTTTATTATTATAAGATTGGGTTTGGGAAATTAATATCCTCCCTGATCACCAAAAATGTATTGGATCATGTAATTGTTAGGATTTTCCTGGCCAAGAAAGGTAGGGTGGTTCTGTTGGAGCAAAGAAACAAAAATTTGACCAAAAAGAGAATTAGCAATTTGATTAGGATGGAAACCATCACAAGGTTCAATAAGTTGCCAAGTTTCTCCTCCTTTAGCATGCCACATTTTGATGGCAATGTCGAGAGGAAACTCAATGAAAGCCATGTCAAAGTTGACATAGGTGGTAGTGTTGACGATTTGAGGGTAGACAAGGGAGAGATTGGCTGCTCTTTCAGAAGTAAAGTTACGAATGGTTTCATTGCTGTTCATCCACCCGTAGCAAGGAGAGATGTACAAACAGTTTAAAAAATCATAGACTCTCTTGTATGTAACACCTGTCAAAAATAAAATAGAATGAATAAAATTTGTATTAAAAAAATTAAAAATAAATGAAAAAAAAAATAATTTTATTTTTTTATTTCTAAATTTAAAATTCTTTTTTTTTGGTTACCGATAGGATGGGTTCTGTTGTGCAAAGAGTCCCACAAAATCCCACCTTGTGCCAAACCGACCATGACGACGTGAGAACCCTTAGGCAAGGTAGAGTTGAGGTAGTCGAGGGTGGAGAGAATGTTTGCTCTGAATTCTTCCACAGTGGTCATACTGTTTTGATAATCGTGGTGTCCATCACACACATCATTACTAAAAAAAAATTCAAAAATAATGTGAATATTAAAACAAACATTTAATTGAAAAAATAATTAAATGATAATTAATAAAATAATCAAAAAAATAATTAAAATGAAATAATTATATAGGTAATTAATATGATATTTTAAAAAAAAAATTTTTACCCAACTAACTCCAAAAAGACGAGAGCAGGGTGATCGAGTGTTTGGTTTCTTGCGATGTCAGTGACCAAACCATTTTTTCCAGCCATTGCTCCACTTCTTGCTCCATTCACTCCCAAATTTTGGTAATCACTAAGCAAAAACAAAATCAAATTGTAATAAATATTTTTTAAAAAATGAAATGAAAAAAAAGAATACCGATGATTACATCTGTTTCTGTTCTTAATAAATTTGTAGACAGAGTCCATAGGAAGGTCAGAAGGAGTAACTTCGTAGGAAGTGTAAGCAGATCTTTGAGGCCAGTCGAATTCGTCTGACAAAACATCCAATAGGCCATCATAAGTACCTTTTTTAAAAATAAAAAAATTTAAAAAATTGAAAAAAATTCAGAGAAAAAAAAAAGAAGAAGAAAAATTAATAACAAATTATCATACCCTTTTGTATTTCGGATGCGTTCAAATATTGAGGAGGAATTTCAAAGTGAGCTCCTGCAGAATCTCCCAAAACAATAACTCCTAGATTTTGGACAGTGCAAAGTCTCTCTGAAATACAAAAATAAAAAAAATTAGAAAATTACAAAAATGAAAAAAAAAAAACATTTTTAAAAGAAAGAAAAACCTTCCCAAGTAGACCCATTGATGGTTCCGAAAATACCATTACAGTTGTGGTCAACGTCAGGATTGTGGAGTGGAACTTTTCTTCCTGCATAAACGTCGTCCAAAAAGTCTAAAAACAAAAAATGTAAAAATAAAAATAATAATAAAATGAAATAAAGTTAAATTAAAAAAAGTACCATTGCAGTCTCTTCCTCTCCAATTAGCACCACGCAAGGTGTCAACAGTGGAGAAACGATCATTATCTATATCAACGACAGGCAAGTGATTGTTTGCAAGACGGTTTACTAACTTGACTATCCAGTCCCATGGGTTAAACTTTACATTCCTAAAGCAAAAGAAAAATAAGAAATTAAATCAAATTATAAAAAATTATCAAATTATAAAATTATATATTATAAAATATGCGTACCATGTTCTTCTGAATTTCTCAGCATTTTTGGATCTTTTCAACATTCTTCTATCCAAGTTTTTCCCATTGTTGTCAATGTTGTAGTAATGAAATCCTTCTGGGAAAAGTTGGCATTGTGGATAGGAACAAAAATCAATGTATTGGCATGTTTTATCAGGACCTTTTATGAATCACAAAGAAATATTAAAAGTAAAATGAAAAAATTTTTTATATTTGTTGAATATTAAGGGATTCCTCTTGATTGTTGAAAATTATTTAATTATAAACTCAATTATTGGAAAAAGAATTTTCAATGGATTTTTTTTTATCAGCCATCATAAAGAAATATCAAATTTTATTCAAACATCATAAATAAATTTTACCTTGATGAGCATCCAAATACTTGATTACATCCGCTCCATAATTATCCACAAAGTAAATGCCTTTTTAATAAAAAATATTTTTATAAAATTTTATAATATGGCTCGATTTTCAAAAGTAAAAATTGTTTACAAGTATCCTTGAATTCTGCTGGAAATAAATCACACACTTTATCTACTTCTTGTTCAACAGAATTGTTGTGAATCAAAGCCATTTGTTCCAAAAGTCCAACAACAATAGTACATGCAGCACAGGTTACATTTCCTTTACCTAAATAAAGGAAAGAATGAAATAGAAATTTTAATTGAAATAAATAGTTTTATGAAAATTTTTACCTTTCAATCCTTCTGATAAAATCTTTTTATAAGAGGAAAATGAATAGGACAAAGAAAGTCCAACTAACAATAGAATTATGAAAAGAAATTTAGCACTCATCTCGATTTTTTATTTTTTGATGGATAAAAAAGATTTTTTGTTCCAAAATTTCTTTGTAATTTATAAACATTAATCAATAATCATTCCTCAAAATGGGAATGGAATCCAAATTTATTTACAGCCAATAAATATTTTCAATCAAAAATAAAATTAATATTTATTTTTGTCGAAACATCTTTCTCATAATAGCAATCGCATCCATAATTTGATTAAAGATGAAGTGGCAAAACTTCTTTTACTCTTTCTATAATAGTATCAACAGAAGCTAAAGCGCCATTGCCATATTCATTGCAAGCCAACAATTTTACAATAGGATCAATTATTTTGGCGCCATAGTTCTTTATTATGGTTATTTGTTGAGAAGTGATTGGATTATCCCACATGACCGTATTCATTGCAGGTGCCACAAGCATTGTTTTTGCTTTATAATCCCAACATCTTGCTACACAAGAGAGGAGGTTATCACAAAGCCCATAACTGATTTTGGCGAGTGTATTGGCATCCAATGGAGCTATAAGGAATAGATCTGCCCATTTTCTTAAATCTATGTGTACGACAGGATCCTTTAATTGTTTCCAATTTTCCCATTCATCTTTTAATGTAAAATAATTGAAAAGTAAAATAATTATCTATTTCTATATTTACCTTTATTTGTCAATAATTCAACATCTTCTATATCTTTCTTGTTTATAAAATGAAGTGCGCTATCTGTTGCCACTATTTTAACTATATATCCTTCTTCTATCAATTTTTTTGCTATCAAATGTACTTTGATACTTGCCACTGATCCTGTCGCACCCAATAAAACTTTATTTTTAAAAATAATCTTTTTCTTTTCCATTTCTTTTTCATCTATTTCTATTTTATCTTCAATTTTCAATTTTTTGTCGGTGATTTCTTTATTGTTATTCTCACTTCCCAATTTTCTTTTTGAATTTTCTTTTAAATCTGACATTTTTTTTTTTTCATGATTTATTATTCTCGAAAATAAAATGATTTTTCACTTGAAGGAATATCATCAACTTTTTTAAAACTAAATTTTTTAAAGTGATCCACATCCATAGAAAAAGTTGAAATTTAACAGAATTGCATTTAAAATCGATTTTAAATGCATTTAATTTATTGAAAAATTATGTTAATATTTCTTTATTTAGCAATAAATGAAAAATTAATCTTGTTGTGGTTCTGATTTGTTGAATTAAACCTCCAATTCTCAACTTATCTTTATGTGTTTCTCCATTTTTGTATTTATGGCCATTAGAGACATGAATGGCAGGAACACCAACAAGATGAAAGTTGCTGGCATCACTTTTCAAAAAAGAACTAGAGGGAGAAATAACGAGACTTTCTTTCTTTGCAGAAATTTGAAAGAGATTAGATAAAGCCTTATTAAAGTCTGAACCAAACAATGAAATGTCTTCTGTTTCACCTAAATAAATAAAAATTTAAAAAAAATTTGTTAAGATTTATTTTATTTTAAAATGAAAATAGTTAGAAAAACAATTTTTTTTTTTTTACCATAAATATTCAATTTGTCAAAAACGATGCAAGCATGAGTTTGTGAGACGGGAAACTTGGACTGTATAGAATGATGTACGTAATAATAACTTCCCAAAAACCCAAAGTTGGAAGCAGTTAAAGAAATGAAGATCAAATTTTTTCTTTTCTCTTTTTCGGAATATTTTTTGATGAGGGGAGCAAGTTTGGTGAGTGATAAAAGACCCGCTATTCCCGAACTGTTCTCCAAATCATATAATTTGCTGTACTCGTCTGGCACATTTCCATCTGCTTTTGGACCAAGTGAATCGTGATGTGAAGCTATGACTATGTTTCCCTTTGACACAAAAAATAAGAAAAAAAATCAAAAAAGGTATAAATAAAATTAAAATTATAAAATTCTTGGAAATATATTTAAAAAAAAAATTAGCAGAATGAATGAAATGATCAAAAAAGAATGAATTTTTTTTTTTTTACTCTCAAATTTCCTTCCAAAACACCCATGACATTTCTACCAATCAATTTTCTTCTGTGGTATTGAGTGAGAGAACGAAGAGAAAACTTTAGGGGGTGAGGGAAAAAATGTCTTTTATTGGCTTTTGCAATGATTTCTTCAAGGGAACCCAAGTTGATCTGATCGAAAATTTTTTGGGCCAAATGTTCGTTGATCCACACTAAAAATTTTAAGTCACCTGTCTTTCCCTTTTGAAGAATTTCCATCTTTTTGTTTTTGAGAGAACTGAAAGGAAAAGCTGTCGTTGAAAAAAAAGGATTAATTAGACAAGTAATTTAATTAAAAAATATTTTATCCAAAAAATAATAGATAAAAATTAATTAAGAAAAAAAAAATTTTTTTTCAACAAATGAATGAAAAAGTATGAAAATTTTTTTAAATAAATATTCAAAAAAATTTTTATTATTAAATTACCAGCACCCTTCTCTGTGTGGATCAATATTATTCCGGAAGCTCCTTTTGCTTCTGCTTGTTCCAACTTATAACTCCATCTGCCATAATAATGACCCACTGTTTCATGGTTCAACTCACTGACAAACGCCAAAACAACTTTTCCTTTCACGTTCACTCCTTTGTAATCATCCCATGAATACTCTGGTGAAATAATCCCAAAACCAACAAATACAACTAAAAAAAAAAATTATTAATTATTTTTATTATTTTTATATTTATTTATTGGAAAATTAAATTTTTTTTTAAAAAAAAAAGAAATTGACTTAATAAATTATCATTGAAAAATAATTTAATGGAAAAAAAAAA
The DNA here is from genome assembly GCA_024220525.1 of Cochliopodium minus. Classification (NCBI taxonomy): domain Eukaryota; phylum Discosea; order Himatismenida; family Cochliopodiidae; genus Cochliopodium; species Cochliopodium minus. The sequence continues at coordinate 25,002 of JAMYWO010000286.1, forward strand.
TTAAGTTTACCATCATTTATATCAATTTCCTAAATTTTATTTTTTTTTAAAAAAAATTAATCAATCAGTGTTTTATTTTATTTTTTAAATGAAAGTGTGTACAAGTTTTTCAAGATCTTTTTGAGGAGAAATATGATACTGCGATGGATCACAAGCAATAGGCTCAGAATTATTCTCAATAGAAAGAATAAGTGGATGAATTACCTCCTCTTTCATCTCTTTAGAATAAAAAAATAAATAAAAAATTGTTAAAACCTTTTTATTTATCTTTTGCGGAAAAAAAAATTAAACAATTGTTACCTATCACGGGTACTCTTTGGGTGTAAGATTTATGTCCATTTTTATCAACAAATCCAGGTTCTAATTCAAATATTTCAAATAAACTTTCTATATATTTTGTAGTTATGTTTTCTCCCATAGATCCAACCAATCTTCCTTTTTTTTTAATCAATCAAAAGTTTTTTATAAAATAAAGTTTTTTTTTTCAAATTAAATAAATTCAAAAAAACTATCAAAATTTTTTTTTTGAGTACCTTCATTTATTTGATCTGTTAAAAATTTAAAGGATGATATCAGTGTTGTATTCGCCGAATCCATATCTTTTAATATTTTCTCGATATTTATTGTTTCCATCTCATCACTTGCAAGTACTTTAAAGAATAAGATATAAACAAATGCCATTATTAAAATAATTAGAAAGATGATTGATATTTTGAATTGAGAAGTGAATTGATATTTTTTGTTGGAAAAATTATTTTCGAATTGAAAACTTTTATTGTTTGTTTTTGATGATCTTTTCTTCTTTCCACGACCCCATATAATAGAGATTATAAAATTTAAAAAAGAATTCATTTTCAACAATCAATTTTTTTTATTTTTATATAAAAGCCTTGATGAAGAAAAACTAGAAAAAGTCAACATTAAGAAAACTCAAAGAGAGAAAACTTGAGACAATACGCTTCTATTTTGACAAAATAGATAACCCTTTCTAAATTAAAGAATTATATATGGAAAGAATTTTCACAAAAACAAGATAAGATACTTTTTCAAATTAATCATTCCACAGGTTATTTAATTGATTTATATTTTGTTGAAAGATAGATATTAGAAGAAATTAATAGATTTTAAAATTTTGTTTTAAATAAATTTAATCATATAAATTCTTCTAGCATGAACAAAAAATTAAAGAGGAAAATAATTTAATTTTTGTCTTTTCTACGATAAGAACATCCTTCAGTTAATCTACATCTTCCTCCGGTAGGAGTGGAAATAATAGTATTGCACCCTTGGCATTTAACAATGGTAGTTGCCTAATAAATTAAAGATCAATAAATTATCATTAAAAAGAAGAAAAGAGAGATTACATGAGAAAAAACAGTTGTGACTGCATAACATCCAGGGCATTTAACATCCATAAAAAAACTACAAATGAAAGTTTAATGATTGAATAATGGAGATATTAATTTATTATATTTCAGTGAATAAAGAAAATATTAGAATTTACCTGTTTGGAGCTTGAACTAATCTTTTCTTTTTGTGAATGGAGGATTGATTTTCCCTTGAAGGGTGAAGAAGGTCGGTGTAAGACATTTATGGATGACTATTCTATTTTTTTTATTAAAAAATTGAGAATTTGAAAAAAAAAAAAGTTTATTATTTCTTTAAAATCAAGATCATTTGGTAGTATTTTTATAATATATCACAATAATAGAATGTTTGAACTGTAGATTTATTTTATTCTAAAGAATTTGGTAAGAGGATTTTAAAGTAACTTACATTTATATGATTTTTTTTTTATTTTTTTTATAAATCCAAATAAATTAAAATAAAATAAATTTTTATATCCATAATAAATAGTAGGGAGCATAGAAAATATAAAACACAAAATATTCTCAATATTTCATAAAGTAATATAATTTTAATTCAATATCTTCTTTGATAACCTTGATGAGAACACAAAGGAATAATTATATATATGCTCTTATAATTTATAAAAAAAAAAAAAAATTGGATAAAACAAATTAATGAGTACATTGCAAAATAGTGGACCTCGTGGACCTCCTTTGGAGACATTAGTAGATGAAGGAGATCCTGATATTTTGTTCGATTTAATTGAAGAAATTGCACAAGGAAGTTATGGTCATGTGTAATATCCGAAGAATTGAAATAAAAATGATCTTTATTTTTTTCTAAATTCCCCTTCAAATAAATATAAAATTTTAGTTTCAAGGTATCAAATAAAAAAAAAATCAAAAAATATATCTTATATCAAAATCCATTTTACAAAAAATAATAGGCCATTTACAAAAAAGATGGCACAATTTGTGCTTTGAAAATTATAGCTCTTGAAGAAGATGAAACATTTGATGATTTAAAAGTTGAAATTGCACTCTTAAAACAATGTAGTCATAAGAATATAGTAAAATATGTGGGTAGTTGGAAAAAGGGAGAGGAATTATTTGTAATTTCATTCCTCTAACATTAAAAATTTAATATTGAAAACTTTTATTAATTATCCGAAAGATTGCGATGGAACTATGTGATGGTGGATCATTGGATAGAATATTAGAATGTAAAATTTTTGTTCATATTTTTTATGTTTTATCATTTTTTTCTATACCTTAGTAAGAAAAAAAGGATTAAATGAAGCACAATTGGCATTGATTGCAAGAGAGTCATTATCTGGATTACATTATCTTCATAGCAATAATATTTTGCATCGTGATATTAAAGCAGCAAATGTTTTGATGACAAGCCAAGGGGAAGTTAAATTGGTTGATTTTGGTGTATCAGTTATCACAGAAGAAGGACAAAAAAGATTAACATTTATTGGTAGTCCATATTGGATGGCACCCGGTAAATTCTTTCTTAATTTTTTGAAAATTATTAAATTTGTCATTCTTTATTTACAGAGGTTATTGATAATCGTACATTGCCTTCTCCTTATGATTTTAAAGCAGATATATGTAAAAAAGAAAGATTTCTTCAATATATTAAAATTTCAATTTCTTAATTTCATTAAAACTAATCAAAGGGAGTCTCGGTGTGACCATGATAGAATTGGCCGAAAATAGAGTTCCTCTTGCAGAACTCCAACCTATGGCCGCATTAAGACAAATCCCAAGAAAAGATCCACCTAAATTATCAGAAGAATCCAAATGGTCTTCCGAATTCAAGGATTTTCTTAATAAATGCCTTCAAAAAGAGCCAGATGATAGATTTTCTTCTGAACAACTTTTGTCTGTAAAAAAATATTTCCTCCAATTTTCCAAAATTTATTCTTTATTTCAAATTTAGCATCCCTTTGTTAGTAATTGCAAACCTATTGGAGTTTTGGTTGATTTGATATCTGAATATCAAAAATATATGGAAGAATTAGAACTCACTTCCGAAGAATCTAGTGAAGAAAATTTGAATAACAGCAACAGTGTAATCACATCAGAGAGCATTTCCGAAACAACACCCCAGAAAGAAGGGGGAGACACATTAAAATTCGTCCCACAACACAATAATACAAATGGGGAGAATATTGACAATCAATCAGAAACACTCAAAAAGAAAAAGAAGAATCTCGATTCTGAGAAGGATATTGAGAATCTTCAAGATCTTGACGAAGATGAGAAACAAATGCTCAAAAGCACTTTGAGAGATGCCCAAAAGAAAAACAGACCTGTTTCTCTCCGTAAAGGCAACGTAGTTGAGGAGCTCCAGAAAGTAAAGGATGCACAAATCCTAAAGCAACAACTCAAAGCTGCCAAAACACAACAAGCCAATCAACTCAAAGAGAGAACCAACTTGGAGAAGAATCAAAAAACAGAGATGAAGGAGCTCGAGAGATCTTTCCAAAGCAAACTCACCAAACAGGACACCAAGTACAAAAAGGACATTGAAAACAAAACCAGAAACGAAAAGACCGACAAAGAAAACTTGGTGAAGAAGCACGACAACACCAACAAGAATCTACAGCGTCAACACGACACCAACACCAAGAATCTCCAAAGCTCCATCCGCGAGAAGCAAAATGAGATCAAGCGTACCAACCAGAACAACCAAAAGTCTTCTGATCGTATCTTCAGACAATACCAAAAAAACCAGAAGAAAGATAAGAAGAAAGACAAGAAGCAAGTCGCCTTCGTCCAGAAGCGCCACGAGCAAGTCTTCATGCAGAAGGAGCTTTTGCTCAACACCGAGTTGAACCAGACTATGGAGCGTGATTACACCCAACTTACCAACCAACAGCAACTCCACCAAACCACCGAAAAGACCATCATCAAACTTGTATCCTATTTTTTTATTTATATGAATCACATCATCATCATTGTTTTTTACATTTAATTATTTTTAAATTTATTTTTTAAATTTTTTTTGATACTTTTTTATTGTTGATTTTAAACATTTTGTTTTTTTTAGCCTCAACTCAGACACAACACTTTGTTTTTGATCCACTCCCATCAACTCCAGATCCACATTGACCAACAAAATCTCTACAGCAAACACGAGACATTGACTGAGCAGAACAACGCCATCCGCGACTTGGCCTACGAGCATCTTTCCCAGCTCCAACAGCTCGAGTTTGAACAACAAAAGCAGAACCACACCTTTGAGAGAGAGCAACAAACTAAGGACCAACAGAAAGAACAAAAGGCAGAGTTTCGTAAGTTTAAGCAGAACCAAAAGAATGATGCTAAAACCTTTGAAAGGGAAAAGAAGAAGGAGCTTTCCCGTATCAAGGTATTTTTAAAAAAATTTTTTAAGAACAATTTATATTTTCATTATTTTTATTTTTTTTTATTTATTTTAAGTTTATTTTATATTTTTCAAAAATTTTTTTAAATTGAAAGATATCGAGAAAAGAAAGCAAGAATCAGATGGAAAATGAGAAGAAAGTCTATTTGCAGCAACAAAAAGCAGATGAGATGGAATTCCTCGAAAAGTTAAAGTGGATCCACGAGGAGCAGGACAAACAACTCAATGAGTACCAAAAGGACCAAAGAGAGCGCATAGAGGATTTACACGACAGAGCCAAGAAGAAAAAACAGTCTGAGAACGAACAACAAAAGTTGGGGGAAAAACAGAAATTTAAATCTGAGAAATTGGGTAAATTTTTTTTATTATTAAATTTTTTATTTTTTATTGATTTTTTTTCAAAAAAAAAAAAAAAGAGACGTACCAAAACCAACGTATCGCACTATTCCTCGAAATGTTCAACGCGTTCAAAGTGGAGAGGGAGTATCTGATCGAAGCCCAAAAAACGGAAAAGTCCCTCCAAGAGTCCCACTTCAAAGCTCTCGAAAAGCTCCAACGTGAAAACTTGGGTCATTTCCAATCCTCTAACGCTCAACAGATTGAGAGACAAGTTTTGCTTCAACGTCACGATAAACAAACTCAGTCTTTGGAGTCGGAACACAAGTCTATCATTGAAAAAACTCTTGGCTTCAAGAACGATGAGCTTGTCGATAAAATATTTGAGCTCCAACTCAATGGTAATGGTGACTTGAGATCTTCCATTTCTGTTTTGCCTCTCACTGATGAGATTCCTGAGGTTTCTTTTTTACATTTTTTTTTTTGAAATTCCCAAACAATAATCCTTTTATAAACTTATTTTTTTCTTTTTCAGGTCGCTTCTGATGTTTTGGCTCAACAAAAAGAACCTATGGTTGAGCGCCAGAAGAAAGAGGTCGAAACTCTTTTGGCTGAGTCTGAAAAGGCTCTTGAAAACATGAAAGAGTATCAGAAGAATGAAGTTAACGAGTTGGATTCTTTCATTTTTGAACTTGAGGAACAACTCATTGAGATCCACAAGGAAACCGAACTTGCTTTGATCGAAGAATTTGATTTGCAGTTCGAATTAGTTCCAAAAAAAGAAAAATAATCTCTTTTTTTTTGGCTTTCTTCTTTACTTTTTTTTTTTGTTTTGTTTGGATCTTTTTATCCAAATTTATATCATCATTGTTTAAATTTAAAAAACATTTTTAAAAATAAAAAAATTTATGTTTAATTTTTCTCTTGTTTGTTTTCTTCTATTGATTGTTCCTCAATTTTTTCTTCAATAATTATTTCATTTTCTTTTTGTTCATCATTTTTTTGATTGGTCTCTTGTGTGATTTCTTCATTTGATTCTGTTCCTCTTCTCCTTGTAACATTTACTTTCTTTTTTAATTCCCAAGGTTTTTTTTTCTGTTCCAATTTGGAAGCAGTGGGAACTTGATTTGGGAGAGGTTTATCATCAATAAGTTTCACTCCAGGGAGAGTTCCACCGTTCTGTATGATAATCATGATATCTTGAAAATTAAGTTTTTTCTTTTTTGTATCCTCAATGCTAAACTTTGATAAATTTTTGAGAGATTGAATCAAAACTTCAACAGACTTAAACGTTACAAGAGGAGATTTTGTTAGGTCTAAGATTTTAAGCTTTGAAAGATTCTTGAGGGAAACAATGAAATCATCGTTTGCAAAATTTCCAGAGAATTGTAAAGTTTGCAAAGAGTTTACTTTGGAGATTTCATTACAAAAAGAATTCCATTTTTTTTCATTTTTGAAATTCATTTCCTCAGTTAGAAGTGAATCCATTAGATCTGCTTTAAGAATACTCAATGTTTTTATCTCTCCTAGAAAACTCCACTTACTTGTTTCTTCAATCAATTTGTTTTGGGAGATATCAAGAATGGAAAGCTTTTCAAAATTGATCAAAGAAGAAGGAGCCTCTATTTTTGTGTTGCTCACTGATAAGATTTTCAATGATTTATGGCATACTTTTGAAAGATTTTCTATCGATTGATCATTGACACTTGTGGAGGATAAATCAAGAATTTCAATATTTTCTTTGTGAAAAAATGAATTAATCAAAAATGGATAAAGGATTTTATCTTTATATATTGAATCAATAGGTTTGTTTATGATTTTTCGACTTACCAAAATTTGGAGGAATTATTTGACCGAATATAATTTCTTTATTGTTTAATAGCCTCAAAAATTTTAATGATTCAAATTCTTTCAGTGATTCAAAACAATTATCAGTCAATTTTCCATTTGAAAGATCTAAAGAGGAGGTTTTTTTGAAGAGAATAAATTTGGAAAGAAAGAAATCATCAAGAGAATTATTTTTGGAAAGAATGGAGAGGATCTTATTGAATGATGAACCAAATTTTTGTTCATCGAAGGGAGGAACTTTCCCCAATATAGGAATTAATTTTAAAATACAGAGTTCAAACAAAGAAATTGATGATTTCGTCTTCTCTTGCATTTTTTTTTTCAATTAACTGAATTTTCTTCCAAACAAAAATCCCAAAAAAAAATTATGAATGGTCATTTGAGATCAAATTTGAGATCAAAATCAGACACGATAGGTTTTAAATAAAAAATTTTTTTTAATAAAACAAATTATTATTTTTGATGGAAAAAAGTTTGTGTGTATGAAAAAAGTTATTTTTTTTTGTTGAAAAAAAATGGATATATCCTCCTTTAAATGATATCAATTGACTCATCATTCTCTTCTTCATCATTATTTTGAATTTTTATTATTTCTTCTCCCATGAATACCTTATTGATTCTTTTTTCTAAGATAGTAGCCTTTTTGTGGGTTAAATCAAGCTCAGTAAGGATATCATAAACCATAGATTTGTTAATCTTGTTTTTATTATTTTTATTTTTGCTAGAAGGGAGAGATTAAGGTTAATTTTCATTGAATATATAAAAATTAAAAAATAATTTTTCTTACATATTTTGATCTAAAGATTTTCTTTTTCTATTTTTTTCTTTTTTAGGGGGAGTATCAGATATAATATCAATTTCATCAATTTCAATTTCCTCAGTTTCCATTTTAGGATTTTGAATCACTGAGAAAAGAAATTTTTCTTGTTCCTCTTCTATATCAAATTCTTCCTCCTTTCGAATAAATAAATTAAAAAATATAATTATTATAAAAAAAATTTTTTGTTGTGAGAAATTTTACATTTTGAATATCCTGATAATTATTTATTTCAAAATCAATCAAAGAAGAGAGACTATCTTCATCAGTAAGAATGCTTTCTATTGCTAGAGGATCAGTTGTGTAGTCTTCATAATCATAAATAAATTGATTGTTGGAATCTTCGAATAGATTAGTGTTGACAATATCAAACATTCTTCTGTGTATATAGGGAAAAATAAATAAATAAAATTATATTTTTTTTTTTTTGATTTTTTTTTTTTTTTTTTTATTTATTTCTTTTCTCTCAAATGAAATAAAAAAAATATAAATCCTTTGAGCAAAAAAATTTGTAATCTTTATTGGTCAAAAAAAATGTGACGTTGGAGGAGGAATTTTAATAAAAAAGAGATAATCTCATTAATCTAAGCAATCTAAATGAAAATGATAAATGAATATAATAAAGAGAAAAAAAAGAGAATAATCAAATATTTTTATTTTTTTTTTTCAGAATTTAAAATTAATTAATCACTTGTTGGTGTTTTTTTGAACTTCGCTAATCTCGCCTTGCATTTTAATGGAGTTTTTCCTCTGGAAAGTAAGGAAAGTTTTCATTTGGCTACCGATCTTTAGTTTGTTTGTTTTCACTTGAGATTTCTGAAATTAAAAAAAGAAAAAGGAGAAATAAATAAAAGAAATGTAAATTAAGAAATGTGAAGGGGAATTTGGGAAATTAAATTTACTTTTAACCAAGGATGGGAAAGAGATTGATCACAATTATATCTTTCTTTAAAATCAACAACCAACAAATGATCAACAAAATCCTTTGCTTCAATTTGGAAATTTGATGAAAATTTAATTTTGAGATTTATTTTTATAAATAGAAATATAATGTTGAAGATCAAAAAAAAAATGTGCTTTGTGTGAATAGAATAAATTAAAAATTATATATAATCTCCTCTTACCCTCTTCAGATATCTCACTCCAATATTCATCAGGATATTCATAATGGCCCTTTAAAATTTGTTCGAATAATTCAGGGATAGTCTCTCCAAAAAAAGGAGGAAATCCGCAAAGCCTATTTATTGTAAAAGAAGAATTATATTAATTGAATCATTTTTTTTCAAATTAGAAAAGTATAATTATTTTTTTTTTTTACAAAATATAGGTGATGACACCAATAGACCAAAGATCAACCTCAGGTCCGTAACCAGTAGCATTTAAAACTTCAGGTGCAACATATCCAGGGGTACCGCAAGCTAAAAAAAAAAAATTATTCGTTAATATAAAAATAATAAAAAAAGATTTACCTGTTTGCATCATAACTTTTTTGCTTATAATTTTTGATAATCCAAAATCTGCTATTTTGACACTTATATCATCATTGTGTGATGACAGGAGCAAATTTTCAGGCTATTATTTTTCAGAAGAATAGTATTTTTGAAAAAATATTATTCAAAAATTTTTCTTTTACCTTCAAATCTCTGTGGCAAATTCCTTGTTCGTGAAGATATTTGATAGCTAAAAAAGAATAAATTAGATCGAAAAAGGAAAAGAGTGGAATTCTACCATCCAATATTTTGTGCACAACTGTGGCAGCTTCAGTTTCAGAATAACATCCCTTTTCAACAATTCTATCAAATAATTCACCTCCTGTAATACTATTTATGTTGTGTATAAGAGTTTAAATAAAGAGTTTTTAAATTTTTTTTTTTTTTTTTTTTACAGTTCCATCACCAAATAAAGATTATCTTGTGTTTCAAACATTTCTTCCAATTTTATGATATTTGGATGATTCACTTTTTTCAATATAGTCATTTCTGTTTCTAAATTTTTTTTATATTCATCACCCACATTTTTCTTTTCGATGGTTTTGATGGCAACCTTTTTCCCTGTTTCCTTATGTATTCCCAAAGAGCAAATAGAAAATGCTCCTCTATTTATCACAATTATAAAAGGAATTTTTTAAAAAATAAATTTATTTGGGTACTTTAATTAATATTACCTTCCAATTTCCTCTTTCAATATATAAACATCAAATATACTGTTTGGGTTAATTCTATCCTCGCTCATCTTTTTCAAAAATTACTATTTTTTTTTTTTTAATTTTGAATATAAAACAACAATTCAAGACATCAGAATTACCTGAACAATAAATTATTTCATATTACTGACAATAGAGGGGATTTATATTCAAAATTTTAATTATATTTATAAGCATATTATTATTAAAAAATTAATGAGAACAATCAATTTTTATTTGAAAATGAATGTAGGAAATGTTGAATGTTCAACAACATAGGTAGATACACTTCCCATCACAATATTCTTCAATCCACTCAAACCTCTTGAACCCATTGCAATAAAATTGACTTGATGTTTGGAAGCACATTCCAAAATTACTTCTCTTGGATCACCTCCCAAATATTCTATTTTTTGCAATTTTAATTCAATCACCCAAACAAATTATTTTCCTATTTTATTTTACCCTCAATATATTTAATATTGTGCTCCTCTAATTTACTTCTGAATCTTTCAAGTTTTTCTCTGCACTCTGATTCTGCTTTTTCTTTTTTCAATAGGTTTTTATCTTTTGGATTTATTGCTTTTGAGACCATCAATAATATCACTTGGTCATCTTTTTTGCAAAAATTTGAGACATGTTGGAGTGCTGCATAAGAATAATCAGATCCATCAGTTGCCAATAACCATACTACGTTTCCTTCCATTTTAAAAATCAGTTAAACAATTTTTTTTTTTTTTTGCTGATTAATTTAATATCAAATTTTGGCTTTAAAATTTTGAAATTTGCCAAAAATTTGCAGTGATTCTAATTTAAAACTATGTTTCAATCAAATCTCTTTGGATCTACTTGAAGCTCTTTCAATTTTAAAATGTTTGATTTAAATTTGAAAATCCACAATAATATCGTAATTTTTTAAATTTATTTCCAAAAGAAAAGAGATGATGATAGAATTTTATATTTTTGAATTTGAGTCACTCCAATTATAATTTCACAAACAAATCAAAATAAGAAAAAAATAAAAAAAAAAATGAAAAATATAATATTAATCACCTTATTCATTTTTTCTATATTCCATTTAATCAATGGTGCAACAGTATTGGGAATAGATTTTGGATCAGATTCCTTTAAAATGGCTATAATAAAGGGAAACAAATTTGATGTAATTATAAATAAAGAATCATCAAGAAAAACATTGAATGCAGTGGGATTTACAAAATCCATGGAAAGGGTATTTGGAAATAGAGCATCATCATTGGTACAAAATAAAAGAAATATTAATTTTAAAAATTCTTTTTATAAAATTCTATTTATTTTCTCTAATTTTTTATTTAGCAAGTGAGAAATGATGATAGGGTATTTAAATTTGCTTCAAGTCTTCTTGGAAAGCAATTTGGAGATGAATTGATAGAATCCAAAAAGAATTTTTTTCCATACAAATTGGTGAAATTGGAGGGCAGAGATACATATGGAATATCCATCACAAATAAAACAAATGAGGTGGTATTTTCTGTTGAAGAAATTATAGCTATGTTGTTGGAGCATGGAAAAGAAGCAACAGAAGCATTTACATCAGGACCTATAAAAGATTGTGTCATCACAGTTCCATCCTATTGGACACATCATCAAAGAAAAGCTCTGGTATATGCAGCAAATTTGGCTGGATTAAATGTTCTTTCAGTAATCAACGAATTATCTGCTGTCGCATTAGAATATTCTATCTCAAGAAAATTTGAAGGAACAGAAAATGTAATATTTTATGATCTTGGTGAAGCAAGTGCAAAAGCAAGCGTGGTATCTTTTAGCAAATTTTTAAATGAAAAAAATAAGACTGTCACACAAGTGAGAGTGTTATCTTCAAAATGGGATACAAGCATTGGAGTGAGAGATTTGGAAAACAATTTGATCCAATATTTCGCAGATTTGATCAACAAAGATAAAGCATCCCACAAATACACTGGAGGAGATATAAGAAAACATAAAGGTGCTATGGGAAAATTGTCCAAAGAAACTAGAAGAACAAAGGAAGTTCTCAGTGCAAATACAGAGACAATTGTATCAGTAGAAGGGATAATTGGAGAATATGATTTCAGGACCCAAGTCAGCAGAGAAATCTTTGAAAATATCAACTCCAAGTACTGGGATCAGTTGGTTGATTTGGCTCGTGTAGCTCTTAAGGATGCAGACGTGGATGTGAAAGATCTTGCAGCATTTGAGTTAGTTGGGGGAGGTATCAGAATACCAAGAGTGTATGAATCTTTGAGAAAGTTCTACGGAAGAGATTCCCTCGACAGACATTTGAATGGTGATGAATCTGCATGCCAAGGCGCATCTTACTACGCTGTCACCAAAAGCATTGCTTTCAAAACACAAGGAATTGAATTGAGAGATATCAATCTTTATCCTATCAGCGTCAAGATTTTGGATGAAGACATGAAGGACAACAAAAAAGTATTTTTTGGAGATCGCTCCAAGTTTGATGATAAAAAGTATCTTTCTTTCAGAACTTTCAACAACACTCTTGTTCGTTTCGATTATGAACCTTCCAAGATCCTCCCTAAGGGTACTCCTCTCCCTTTGTCTCTTTACAACATCACTGGAATGCCCACTTCCGCAGAATTCAATTTTACCACCACTCCAAAGATCACTGCCACTGTTCTTTTTAAAAATGGGGTTGTTTCCATCGAAAAAGCTGAGGTTCGTTTCAGATACGCCACCACCCAAAAAATCACCAAAAAGATCAAAAAAGAAGAAAAATCCAAAAAGACAGAAGAAGAGAATATCCCTCCCACCCCCACCACTACCGAAGAAAGCAAAGAAACAGCAGAGGAGGCCAAAAAAGAGGAGAAGGCATCTGATTCCAAGAAGACCACCGAAAAAGGAGCAGAAAAGGAAAAGGAGAAGACCTACGAAGAGATTGTTGTTTATGAGCCTGTCAACAAGACCAAAACCATCAACTTGATTGTCCATGAGACTTCTCTTGGTTTTGCTGATTTCACTGCAGAAAAAATCGCAGAAATCAAGAAGCGTTACAACCGCATCAACAAGGTTGAGAACCACAGAGTCCAAAAGCAAAAGGCTTTGAATGACTTGGAGTCCTACATTTTGAACAACCGTGATGCTCTTGAAGAGAAACCTTTCGTTGAGGCTTCTACTGAATCTGAGAGGGAGGCCATCAAACAAACTTTTGAGAACAACTTGGAGTGGTTGGAAGAAGATGGGTAAAAAAAAAAAAATTCAATTTTTTAAATTAATATTTTTTATTTTCAATTTTTTATTTTTTTGAATTATTTTTAGATCATCTGCTGCACTTAAGGAACTCGAAAAAAGAATCAAGGAAGTGAAAAAAGATGTGGAGAGAGTACAAACCAGGATTAGCGAAGCAACCGCATTCCCCCAAGCAATCCAATCCTGCCGCACCACCGTCAACTTCACTCGCATCTTGCTCGAGAACATCACTCTAACCTTGGAAGTCACTGAAGAGGAAAAAAAGGATGGTTTGAACGATGCAAATGAATTGGAAACCTGGTTGACAGAGAAAGAGACTGAACAAGGTTCTGTTAAACTCTTTGAGGATCCTAAAGTAACTTCTGCCACTGTCAACTCTAAGTGCAGCATTTTTACTTCTCTTTCTCGCCGTCTTTTGGGAAGGTTTTCAATTTTTTTTTATTTTTTATATTTGTAATTTTTTTTTATTTTTTGATAGAAGAAAAAAAGTTCCAAAAAAAGAAACCACCAACACTACTGAATCTACCAATTCCACCAGTGCTAATTCTACTAGTGCTGGTGATTCAAAGAAAAAAGATTCTACTACTGAGGAAACAACTCCTCAAACCGAAAAAGATGAAGAAATTTTATAAAAAAATATTTAATAAACTTATTTAAAAAAAAAAAANCAAAGTTTTCTTTGTTTCCAAATCAAACAAATCATCATGATCAAGATTTTCGAAACACTCCATTTTTTGGAGGATTTCGTCTTGGTTGTTGATAAGTCCGATTTGTTCTTGGTAAAAACCAAGATATCTCACCCTCTCTCCTTCTTTGTATAGTTCAATTTTCTAATTCTCTTGATTTTGTTGGGACCTATAGAAAATCTAACTTTTTTCTGATAAAGTTCTACATTTGAAGCTTTCAATTCCATTTGAATTACTCAAGTGATATTTGAATTGATGTAAAATAAAATTTTTATCTAATCCCTTCTCTTTTTCTTTTAAAAATTCAAAGAATTAAAAAAAAAAATTAAAAAAAAATTGGATCATTTTCATCGAATATGGTATCAAATAAACCAATAAACCCAATTCAATTCCATTTTATCCATAAATTTAAATAATTTAAAAATACTCAAAAAGAAAAAATCAGATTTTCAAAAGCTTGAAAATAGCCCAAAAAGACCTCCATATATGATAAAAAAACAAAATACCTCTCTGCAAAATGATAATCAATTTGATGATCTTTTTTTGGAAAAATTGGAAATACCAGATGAATTAAATTATCAAAATAGTATTGATAATGATTCAAATCCCCCTCATAGTTCAATTGATAGTAATAATTTAAAAACCAATATTAAAATGACCAATATAGCTAATTATGAGGAAGAAAATGAAAAGTTAAAAGAGATTCTGGAAGATAAAGAAAAAGAAGCGAAATTGTTGAGATCTCATCTTCATTCCATCCAATTAAACGAAAAAACCAAAAATAAAGAATTGACTTCCCTAAAAAATCAATTAGAATTCACCAAACATGAATTACTCGAAAAAGAAAAATTCCTCTCTTCCGAACCTCCAAACAAAGATAAAAATAATAAAAATAATAAAAATAATAAAAATAATAAAAATAATAAAAATAATAATAATAATAATAATAATAATAATGAGAATAATAAAAATAATAAAAATAATAATAATATTAATGATAATATTAATAATAATAATAAGAATAATTCAAATGATGATAAGAACATAAGAGAAGAAAATGAGAATGAAAAAGGGAAAAAGAGAAAGAAAAAAGAAGGGGAAATTTCTGATGAAGATCCTCTTAAACCTCCCAAAAATAAAAAAATACAACTACACTTCTTCCCTTCTCCTAGTGACAATAACAACAGAAAAAAACAAAAAGAAATTAAAAAAAATAAAATCATTTTTAATAATAAAAAAAATTACACAAAAAATAACAATAATAATAATAATAATAATAATAATAATGATATTAATAATAATAAGAATAATGATATTAATAATAATAAGAATAATGATATTAATAATAATAAGAATAATAGTAATAATAATAATAATGATAATGATAATAATAATAACAATAACAATGATGATATTAATAATAATAATAGTAATAATAATGATAATAATAATGATAATAATAATAATAATAATAACATTAATAATAATAATGATAATAGTAGTAATAATAATGATAATAATAATAATAATAAAAATGATGATAATAATAATAATAATCATAACATTAGTAAGAATAATGATAATAATAAAAATAATAAAAATAAAAATGAGATTAATAATTTGAGAAGTAAATCCCTCTCCGTCTCTCCTCATCGTTCTCCAAATAAAAACAATAAAAAAAGAAAACAAAGAATGAATGCAACCATCCCTTTTTCCCCTCTCCGCTCTCCTCGTATTCACCTCAACAATAATAAAGATAACAATAATATTAATAATATTAATAATAACATTATTAATATTGGCAATAATAATGAAAATAATATTAAAAATAGTAATAATAATAACATTAGTAATAATAGCAATAATAATAATAATAATAATAATAATAATAATATTAATAATAAT
Source organism: Cochliopodium minus (assembly GCA_024220525.1). NCBI lineage: Eukaryota > Discosea > Himatismenida > Cochliopodiidae > Cochliopodium > Cochliopodium minus. The sequence continues at coordinate 40,750 of JAMYWO010000286.1, forward strand.
AATAATAATAATAATAATAATAATAATAATAATAACAATAATAATAGTAATCTTAATAATAACATTATTAATATTGACAATAATATTAAAAATAATAAGAATGATGATAATAACAATAATAATACTTTCAACGATATTAATGATGTAAATAAGAATATGAACAGTTGTGATTACATAAATAACAGTGATAATACTGAAGATACTTTTTCTTTATCTTCTAGAACCACTTCTCCCAACAAAAGTAGTAACAATTACACAAACAAGAGTAGTAATAATGTCAGTAATAACACAAGGAGTAGTAATAATACAAGGATTAGTAGTAATAATACAAGTAGGAGTAGTAATAATACAAGTAGCAGTAATAATAATACAAGTAGCAGTAATAATAATATAAGTAGGAGTAGTAATAATACAAGGATTAGTAATAATAATATAAGTAGGAGTAATAATAATACAAGTAGCAGTAATAATACAAGTAGGAGTAATAATAATACAAGTAGCAGTAATAATAATATAAGTAGGAGTAATAATAATACAAGTAGCAGTAATAATACAAGTAGCAGTAATAATAATATAAGGGAACATTATGCATCATTAACAAAAAAGAAAAAAGTAAAAATTATACCTCATCTCATTCCCCTTCTCTCCTCCTTTTCTTCTGATTTTCCTCTCTCCAACAACAATACCATCAACAATAACCGTAAAAATGATAACTGCATTAATAATAATAAGGGTATTAATGAGGATAATAATAAGGCTATTAATGAGGATACTAATAAGGCTATTAATGAGGATAATAATAAGGCTATTAATGGGGATACTAATAAGGGTATTAATGGGGATAATAATAAGGCTATTAATGGGGATACTAATAAGAGTATTAATGGGGATAATGGAGAAAGTGGTGATGAAGAAATGTTTTTGGAAGATTTTGAAGAGGAAGTAGAGATAGAAGGGAAATGGGAAGAAGAAGCAGTTGAAGAAGATTTACAAAGAGAAACTTCTCTTCAACAAAAAATGGAAAAATTAAAACAGAAAATGAAAAGAGTGAAAGAATGTGTTTATGAAAAAAAGTGGGAAAATCAATTTATTAGAAACAAAGAAGAAATAAAAAACATTGCTCTTTCTGTGGGAGAAATGTTAAAAGAAAATTTTAATTTTCAATCGTTAAATGAAGAAAATTCACAACAAAACCAACAACATCAACAAATCTTAAAAACTAAATGTGAAAAACTAGAAAGAAAACTGGAAAAAGAAATTCAAACAAACAAAAATTTGACAAAAAAAATGGAAGAACAAAAAAAATATCTCACTTTATTCAACGAAAAGCTGAAATTGAAAGAAGAAGAAATCAAAAATTTGAAAAAAAACAATGAACATCAAAACATTCTGCTCGAAGAAACAAGAAAAGTAAAAAATCAAATTCAAAAGTCATTAGAAGAAGAAAGACAAGTTTCTCACCAATACAAACTAAATTTTAACAACAAAAATGAACAGATTCTCATTCTTTCAAATCAAAATAATCAACTCCTTCAAGAAAGAAAGCTAATTTCTTTAAATTTTTTGGAAATTCAATCTCTTATTGAAAAAAAAAAAAGATCTATTTCCTTCTTAGAGAAAGAAAAACACATGGATTTGATTGAATCAAAAGTATTGGCCAACTTTCCCGTCTTCAAAGATTTTGATGAAGAAAACAATTAATTTTGTGAAAATTTGATTAAATATGTTTTTTTAATTTCAAAATATCTTATTATATTATTCAAAATCAATGATATATTCTCCCGTTTCGATGATAGAATTAAGAGAAAATTTGGATTTATTATTGGTGGAGAGATTTTGAACTTTATCAACAGAAATATCACAGTAAGGAGTAGAACAAGTAAAATAAGCACGAATAGGAAAAATTAAAGAATTATCTTTGATATCTGGTATTACAAACTCCATTTGACCATCTGTGTTTTCTGAATCTACTAATGCAATATTCCAAACCAAAGTTGAGGACTTTGGATCGAATCTATACTGTCCAGTTGATTCTTGTACAACTGGTTTGACTCCCTTTTAACAATTGTTAATTTTAGATTTTTTTAAAATAATTATATAATATTATTTTTTTTATTGAAAAATTTGAAAGTTGTTACTTGAGGAAGAGGGATGTGAATATTCAGGTCTCTAAGTTCACGATCTTCCTTCAACAAAATGTATTCCAAATTAACAACAGTGGTATCAGTGCTTCCAACAGAAGGCCAAGCAGTAATTTGAAGAGGATGTTCTCCTTCTTCTTTTGATGCATATCTCCATTTCAACACTGGAAGTTTTTTTGCTCCCACTGGATACTTTTTTCCTTCCCCTATTTAAAAATTTCAAATTGTTTTAAATTTATTAAAAATTTTTTTTTAAGTAAATAAAAATAAAATTGAAAATAATAAATTTAAAAACAAAAAAAAAAACAAAAAAAAAAACCTTTTAAAGAAATGATGTTGTCTTGCCATTTTTTTTTGTCTATGTGGGGATGAGTGGACATTCTGTATTCTTTGGTGGCATTGTTTTGAATGTAAACATCAATGGAAGAATCATCATTGGAAGAAACAGTTAATGATAAACTTCCCTTCACTTCAAACATTTTTATTACCCCGTCTTTGTCCATTTGTGCACATATTTGTTCTTCAAATTCAAAATGAACAGACTCTTGTTGCACCTTTTTTAAATAATAAAAATTTTCAAAATCAATACAAGATTATATAGTACTTAGTACTAAAAGAATACAATAATACAATACAATAAAATAAATAAAATAAATAAAATAAATAAAATAAATAAAATAAATAAAATAAATAAAATAAATAAAATAAATAA
>JAMYWO010000287.1:6281-48101 GCA_024220525.1 Cochliopodium minus
TATTCTCCATGATCCACAGGCAAGTCTCTGAAAGAGTTAGGCTCTCCAAAGACTAAACACATGTGAAAAAGTATAATTAAGATTATGATAGTGTTGAACCAGATACTTTCTTCTATAGACTCTATCCTTTCTCCAAACGCAGTGTTGAACACTGTTATCTTTCCCTTTCTTGCGTTCATCACAAATTTGGCTGCGTATTTAATATTTATGTCCAATTCTTTTTCCTTTTCAAAATTAATGGTGAAATTTTCAAAAAAAATTATTTAATAATAAATCAACAATATTTATAAAAAATTTTTACTTTTGAATTTTCTAAATGTTGAGTTAGATCGTTTAGAACTTCCTTTCCTTCTTCTTCCAGGTTTAGTTTTTTAATGATTGTTCCGTCAATTATCTTTGAGTTAGTACCCGTCTTTTGCATTTCGTCTCTCATAAGCAAAGTGTCTTGTGAAATGCCCTGTTCTTCCCATTGTTCTTTTTTTTTAAAAGGTTAGTTTTGTTAAAAAAGATATCAATTTCATAAGCGAAAGGGAGATGTTCATATTTAGAATTTTTTTTTTGCTTTTACCCTTTATTGAATGTTTTATCATCGCATCTTCTTTCAATTTTTTATCCATCTCTTCACCATCCTCTATTAATTTCCTCACATCATATTTTGAGATATTTATTTGGGGATTATTAATGAAATTATATTTCTTCAAAAACAATCTCTCCATCTTTTCTTCCTTATCATCATCCAATGATACCTTTACATCATCATTATCTGCTTCATTTTTTCCTTTCTTTTTCTTCATAGTGTTCTTTTTCTTATTATCCTCATCTTCTGTATCATCCTCCAATCTAGGAAGTGATGGCAAATCATCCATAGAGATCAAAGTTTCAGAATCATTATTCATAACAAAATATAAATTCGTTGGCTTTATTTTTTTTTTAATTTTTATATATTTGGCGCAAAAAAAATTTTGAAAATAAATAAACGATGATGTTTTAAATAAGCAATAACAAAGTGAATAGTGAAAGATTTTTATTGAATTAAGTTCATTATCTTTTAGTTTGTATTCCAAGTGAATTTCAAGGTTTGACTATTTAATCAAAAGAGGGGAGATAAATAAAGTAAATAAAAGGATATTGGGAAAATGTTACGGATTGACGACTTGACCAGTGGAGTTACATGCAGGATAGTACTAAAGAAGAAAATAGATTGTTGAAATGAATTAAATAGTAAAATACAAATATTTACCTGTGCGATACTCTAGTAATAAAAGTTGTTAACATATAAATTCAATTACTTTATAATTTTTTACCCATTTCTAAATTTGAAATTGAAAATGAAAAGAATAAGTTTTAAAACAAAATCAAAAAAAAAGAGATTACTGGAGTGAAAGGAGCATTGTTTGCTTCAATGTTGATGTTGTCAAAAGTAATTTGACCATTAGAAGGATAATCTCTTTATTAAAATAAAAAAATAAGATATGTAGGGTTTAAAAAAAGAACAGAAATACCTGCAAGAGTTGGGTTGATGTTCTACAACAAAGAAGAGTTGATTGAAGAGACGACCTTTACCGGTTCCAATGTTGGTGCTAGATGATAAAAGAAATAAATAAATTATTCTAAAAAAAATAAAAAAAGAATAACCTGACTGAAAATCCAGTATTTTTCTAGAAACAATAATAAAAAAAATATGAATAATACTTTTAAAAACCATACAGAAGCAATATACCTACAAAAATAGATTAGTTTGAGGTAAATAAAAAAATAGAGAAACAAAACTTGAAATTACATAGTATAAGAATCATTGGATGGAACATAAGTGACGGATGCAAAGATAGTATCACCTAAAGTGTTTATTAAAATAAATCAAATTGAAATCAAAGTAATTAAATATCTTACCAGGTTCTACATGTCCTGAGTTAGATTGGTACCATCCGTTGTTATCCCTACAAAATTTTGATAAAATTTAAAAAAAATTATGAAAAATATTTACCAATCAAAGAATCCATTGAAGACTTAAAAGTGAATATTAATCAAAATCACTTGTATAATTGATCCAAAAAAAAATTTTTACTTGTGAATCCTTTTTGATGAAAAAAATTGTAATTAATGATTGATGATTAACAAATGATAAAAAAAAAAAAAAGTTTTTTACTTGGAAGACCATCCCCCCATGCCAAAATAGGTTGGATCAACAAGTCTTTTACTTGAGGCTCAATTCCTAGAATAATGAGAAGAGGATTATGAGTTTAGATCGATAGGGATGTCCAAAAATATTGCAACATTTTAATTTTGTTAGTAATAAATTAATATCCGCTAACAAAGTTGTAATATTTGGACATGTATATTAGATCGAAAAATAGAAATCTCATTTACCGAACCACCATCCTGGTGCATTTCCCAATGAAAGACTATTTGTTGGTTTGGATGGAACAACCCTTTTAAAAAAATTTGGTTTTAATAAAATTGATCTTTAATAAAAATTGAATTTTTTCATACCATGTTCTATGATTGAGTGTATTTTGAATTATTTGGATATATATATTTTGTTTAGAAAGAAATTTCTTACGAATTTACATATGTGATCTAAATTTAAAAAAAATATTTTATATATTCTCTTTTTAAAATATTTATTTTTTTTACTCTTGATGATCCTGTATTCATTGCTCCATATACTTATAAATTTCAAATAATTGAAAAAATATGAAATATTTTAGATTATCATTTTACCAAGCCTTTTATGATAGAGAAGTTTAAAAATCAAGAAAGAAATAATAATTATTTGATATACCATGAACTTGCTGGATCATTTCCAGGCTCGCTTGGTTTTTTGCTTATATCTTTTTTTATATTTTATTAATTCTTCCTGAATTGAATGTTATTGTAGAATAATTTACCATGAAATCTCATTCCAAGGCATGAAGAAATGGAGAGAATTAAAATAAAAAGTAGAATATTTTTGTTCATTTTTTTTTTTATTTTATATAATTTTAATGAAAATCTAGCATCAAATTTTTGAGTTCTGTTTACATCAGATCATTTCAAGTATAATGCTTAAAATCATCTTGATTAATGTCAAAATTGAAATCACTTTATCTTTATAATGCATTCAAATGATTTTACAAAATATTTAGTGTGGGTAATCATTATGCCCGAGAATAACATATCTTAATTAGAAAGATAAATATTTTATTTTTTGTTTTAATTTGGATGCGATTCTTGGTTTTCACTCGATAAAGTTTATAAAAAATTTCATTTAAAAAAATAATAAATACAAAAGTCAAAAAAACAAAAAATCAAAAGAAATGAAAAAATAAAAAATTTCTTTTGATCTTCTGTAAATTGGTTGATAAATTTATAAATGATGTCAAAAGAGACTTCAAATTAAAAAAAATTATTTCAATGGATCTTCAGAATGTGACAGTTTTGTAGCAGTGGAATTGAAATGGAACAAAGATTTTAAACATTTAACTAAAACTATAAAAAATTAATTGAAATTCCATAAAAACGAGAAAAATAATAAAAAAAAAAATTTAAAATACTCAGTTTTAAATTCAAGAGATGTATAAATTAGATTCATTCTTTTTTGTAACTGACCTATTACAATCTTTTATTTTTTTTAACTATAGTTAAATATAATTTTTTATAAAGGTAATTATAATAATCACCTATACCTTTGATTATGGGTATATCCAACAAGTAAATTGCAATACTATATCAGATTGTGATCAATTGTTTGCCATCCCTTCAGATTCAAACATAAATTATATTGTTTCCATGAATATAACTTGCTCAACATATTTAAACACCCCAATCTCAGGATATTCTGGAACATTTGATGGCAATGGATACACAATTACAAATCTAACTATTAATGGAAGAGGTCAAAATTATATTTTTATTTTATAAACTATAATATCTTCATATGAAAAGGATTATTCTATGATGTAAAATCTGGAGGGATTATAAGGAATATAAAATTTTTGAATTTAAGAATAGAAGATAATTCAAGCTCACCATATGTTGCATTGATAGGATATGGAAATAACTGCACAATTTCGAATATAACTTTAGATACAACCAGCTCATCAATTACCAACTCAATATCTTCTTTTTCCATCTACACAGCTTCAATTGTGGGATATTTAACAAATTTGTCAACTATTTCAAATTGTGTCATACAAAATACAATCATCAATACAATAAAACAAGAGAATGGATGTAATGTGGGAGGAATAGGTTTGAAGTTCTTTTTTCAATTATTAATCCAAAATTATAATAATCTTTTTATCAGTTGGCTATCTTTTGAATTCTACAATGACCAATTGCCACAATTTGGGTTTTGTGGGAAATCCATCAAAAATAATTGTAAATTCTACTGGGGTAAAACAGATTGGAGGATTGATAGGAGGAATTGATGAAAGTAAAGCGTTATTTTTTTTTTTATGATTATTTTAATTAACAATAAAAAAAAAGGTACAGTGACAAATAGTGGAGTTTATCAAGGTGTCATTTCTACTGATAATTATACAGCAGGAGCTTTGAGTAAACAATTATAAATGCAATTTTTTGTTATTAATAAAAAATTATTATTTTTTAAGTCGGCCTAATAGGCGAAAATTGTGTTTTATCACAATTATATGGTGGCTCAAAAGTTTCATTGATAGGTTGTACGGTAAAAAATAAAAAATTAATACTGTTTTAATAAATACATTTTAAAGAGTGAATGTGGAGGGATCGCTGGTTCTGTGAATGGAAATGGAAAACTCTTAAATATATACAATGTATATTTTAAAGGAAACATTTCATCTCCAAGTTATACAGGAGGTAAAAAAAATTTATAAAAATAAATAACAAATATTATATTTGATCAGGATTGATAGGTCATATTAATGCAGAAGACCTTGAAGGATTTTTGAGAAATAGTTATGCATCTTGTAATTTTAGTAATAGTAACCAATATATTGGGAACATTATTGGGGTAGTCAGTTATCCAACTACATTTGATTTGTCCCAAGTTTACTATTTCGACCAAAAAAATCTTCAAGGCATTGGTTCAGGAAGTGGTTATATAAATGGAAATCCTTTATCTTTGAGTTGTCTAGATCTTTATGGAAACGTTTCTCTCTTTGATAACAATACCTGGATTGGAGATGCCTTAAAAATAGAATACATTTACAACCCTGGAAATTGTTCTTGTACAAGTAAAATTTTTCAAAAAAAAGTGTTTTACTTTTTATTAAGTGATAATTTTTTCTTTTTGTCAAAATAGATTGTACTTCGACACAAACACCTTCCACGTTGACACCATCATCTCTCACTCCATCTTCACAAATTCCTTCTACCAATATTCCATCAACATTAGCTCCTTCCACTTACACACCCAGCACTGCTCCTCCCTCCACTTCAGTTCCATCAACAATCAAACCATCTACTCTTACTCCATCTTCACAAATCCCTTCTACCAATATTCCATCCATATTGACTCCTTCAACTTTGATTCCTTCAACTTTTACACCCATTACCACTTCAGTTGCAACAATTATTCCTTCGACAAACTCTCCATCCACTTTGATTCCATCAACTCAAATAGCTTCTTCATTAAGTCCATCATGTAAATATTACTCAAATGTACATAATTGTGAAAAATGTCCTCAAGATCCTCCTTCTTTTGATTTATCAACATTCAATGTTTCTTGTGCAAATATTTCATCAACATGGTCATGGGTTTTCAAAAATTCAAGTGTTATTTTGATTGATTCCCCAATCAACATCACCTCTCAACTTTTCTTTCAAGGAAATGGAAGTTTTGGAGAAAATTCCACAATATTTTTTGATTTTGGAAACGGATCAAACAACACTTTTTTGAATTTTACAGGTTGTTTACAAATCAATGGAACAATCGTTTTAAATCTCAACTTCAAACCAAATCAATCAGATCTATCACTTTTGTTGTTTCAATATAGTTGTGACAAAAGTATTGGATTGAACCAAACTCAAGTGAGTGTTGTTCCAAACTATAAAAACGGGAAATGTGATGGGTATGAGAATTCACTCAATCAAAATCAAAACTCGTTGTCTGTGAGTCTCCATATAAATTCAGGAAAGAATTGTGGGAATTCATATATTGGATTGATTATTGGCCTTTGTGTTGGTATCCCTTTGCTTTTGATTGTTATCATTGTAACAATTATTTTGTTAACAAAACATTTCACAACAAAACAAGTCAAAAACTTTGTCCAAGAAAAGAATTATGACAACAGTAACAACAATAATCATAATAGTGGGAATTTTGTTGATGACACAGAATGGAACAAATTTGGTGCAAGCAGTGGAATTGAAATGGATCACAAATACTAAAAAAATTTTTGTTTAATAATATTCTTCATTGCAAGAACATGTTATTTTTATTTTCTCTTTTCTGTCTGTTTCCCAAATTGAAAGAATTACCTTGTCCTTCATTGATGGCTCGACATTTATTTCTTTCAATCTCTTTAGTTTTTTTACTATAAAGACAACATTCTCCAAAGAAAGATTCTTAATCCCATAAATATCAAGAAAAGTTATCGATTTTTTGTTATTACAAAAATCAAAAGAATCAAATGTCAACAATTCACATCCATTCAAAGAAATCCATTGTAATCTTTCTGTTAAATATTAAAAAATTGATCAAAAATAAAAATAAAATGAAAATTATACCCAAACTTTTGAACAAAATGTTAACTGATTTGTCTGTCAATTTAGGATTTGATGAAATATCAATATTAATTAAATTTGGAGAATAATTAATCAAAAGAATTAAATCTTCATCACAAATATTACAAAAAGAAAGATTGATTTCGTTTAGAAATAAATTATTTGTTTGAAAATTAAAGTTTTGGCGGAAGTGATCAGAAAAATGAAGATCAACCATTGAAAACCACCTCAACTTTTTACAATTTTCAAGAAAATAAACTACCGACTTGTCAGTAACATTTGGTAATAAAGATAAATCAACAGAATCAAGCAAAGAACAATTCTCCGATATTTTTTTACAGTGCAAGTCATTGACTGAAGAAGGAAGTCTCAAAACTTGTAAAAAAGAGAGTTTAGAAACAAATTCAGAAATGAAAGATCCGTCATTCAAATTTTCACAATTATTTAAACAAAGGGTTTTCAAAGTTTTGAATGAAGAGAGATTGAGATAAGAAAGACTTTCAGTTCCAATGTTACACATAGTAAGAAAAATTTCTTCTAAATTGACAAATTTTTTAAAGAAATAATCAAAATTTTGTTTTTTGAGGTGTTGTAAACCCCAAAAATTGATTTTTTTCAATACACTATCAGGAATACTCTCAAAAAAGTTTTCTAAATCAACTATTCTCTCACAACCCGCCAAAATTACCTCCTCCAAACTCTCACAAATTGTATTGTTCTCAACCACCACTTTTTTAAGACTCAAACATCCTCTCAAATCCAAAATAGATAAACTGTAAGTATGTTCGAGCTCAAAAAGAGACATGTTAGAGTTTACACGAGATATGACAACTCTTAACGAATCCGACTTTATTTTCAAAGTTTTTACACCTAATAATCTTTCAATCACCAAAATCCTCAATTTTTTCATCAAAGAAACTCCTATTTCTATTTCTTCTCCTACAAATTTGGGTATATAAGAAACATCAAGTTCTTCAACGTGTTTGTAATTTTTGATTATCTCGAGAAATTGATTCGACCCCAAATTTTTGCAGCCTCTAAGAACCAATTTGACGATGTTCCTGTTTTTTGTGTTGAATGCATTCTCGAAACAAGAGGATGGAAATTTGGATGCGAGTTTGTTGGGAATGATGAACTCCTTGTGGCTGCTTTTCAGCAACATCCTCGTGATTTGCTCTGTCAAAATCTTTTTGGTGAGGCAATAGATCATTATCTTTTCAATCAAATCTAATGAAATGATTATATTTTCATCATACTTCCAATTTTCCCTTGATATAGCTTTATTTTGGAAAAAAATTAAAATATTGGCTATGAATATATTATGTTGATAAAGAAATTATTTTACAATGAATGCATAGATTGAATAAATTCAATTGACTTGATTTATTGAGCTCAATCATTTCAATTTTTTTTTTTTTTTTATATTTTGAAAAAAAAATTAAATAATTTTAATAATTTCTTCATCATTTGTCAAGGTACTAACAGACAAATCAAAATCTTTGAAAAGATCAAGGACCTTCTGGTAGTAAATGGTCTTGATGTACTTTCTCTCGGTCAAAGTGTGCTCAGACAAAACTACGGTGGATCCCTTTTCGACCATCTCCAAAATTCCGTGGAACTGCATTTCGCCTGTCAAATAAAGATCACTGCGTGTCTTTTGAATGACAGTTTGACCAGATCTGTTTCAAACAGGAAAAAAAAAATTTTATCAATAATAAAAATTTAAATAATTTTACAAGGAAAAAATTTAAAAGGAAATAATTAAACTTGGCGCAATAAATTTACAAAAAAAAAAACCAAATTTAATTTTATAAAAATATTACCCTGCACAAACTGCAACACTACGAACCTTTGTTTCCATTGTTTGACCCTCACCTTTTAAATAAAAAAAAATTTTGAAATGTTTTGTTCGAAATTTGATATTTATTTCAGAATAATTTGTTTTTTACCCAAAGCGACCCTCATAAAAGGAGTGTCGAACAACTTCTTGGATCTAGTCACGATTTCAGAGATGGTAGGTGCGTTTTCCTCCTTGAATGTGATCTTTCTTCCCTCTCCATTAACAGTGTCAACAAAATCTTTGAAAAAAATAAAAAAAATTGAAAAAATATGTAGAATAAAATTAAAAAAAATTAAATTAAAATAATCCATACCTTCTAATTTGAAGATCTCGTATGCGGGCTCTTCATAAGAATGGTACTTCTTAATGGTTTCAACCACTCTTGAAAGAGAAGACTCACCAAAAACTGTTTCGAGTTTGACCTCTCCCGATTCGTTGTCCTTTCCACTCTCACCTACAGTTGGATTAGTACCTTCTTTTGCAAAGTATCTCCCTAAAGAATAAGAATTTAAAAAGAATATTTTAAAATAATTAATTTTATTTTAAATTAAATTAATTTTATTTTGTATTTGAATTTTATTTGATTTGTTTTTATATTAATTACCTATTCCCTTTGATTCATAAGTACACATGGAATAGTTTCCGATCTCCCCACAACCAGCTTCCTTAGAAAGCTTCTCTCTCAAAAGAACTGCATTTTCTGGTGTAGTGAAAACAACCAACTATGAAAAAATTATTAAAAAACAATTGAATTAAAAATATTCAACAAAATAAATTAATTTTCTTTTTTTTTTTTAAAGATGGAAAAAAAAAATGTTTACTTTGTGAGTTTCACTTGGGCTTTTTGGCTCTTTTCTTTTCGTTATAATTTCAATGTTTCCTCCTTCTCCAATCCCCTTTTCAATAATTAAGGTTAATTACTTTTTTTTAAAAAAAAACCTTAGATGTTTACCTTGGAGATCCAATCGTTCAAACCATCTTGGATGGAATCCAAAGCGGTGTGCATGGAATAAATGGCAATATTTTCTTTTTTTCAAAATCAGTTAATGTTTGACGAAGAAAAAAGAAATTTTAAAAACCTTCGATACATCTAATAACAACTTTTTCTCTGGGATTTCTCAAATTGAAACTTTTCAATGCTCTTTTTTTTTAATTCATGTTTGTTTCAAAGTTTTAAATTTTTTTTTTTAATTTTTTTTTTTTTACCTAAAGATAGGAGGATGATAGGAAATACATACTGCCAAATCTGATTTTTTCTTCTTGGATACAATCTCATCAATCACCTTATGGGTCAAATCATTGGTCAAAAAAATGCTTGATACATTATCTGTTATATATTTATTATAATTGTTATTAATGAGTTAATGATTGATCATATTGTTTGGTGAATTATATTATTCTCTTTTATTTCTGATAAAATTCTAATTACCCTTTAATGATGAAGATGGTTCCAACAATAAACCTAAATTTATGATAAATTTTGTTAAAAATAGAATAATAGTGCTAATTTAGCTCATATTTACCAATATTATCCCAACTTCTATCTCCATATTTCAAAGGGGTGAGTTTTTCAAGTTTCGATATCAAGTCTTTCAATTTGATTCCTGTTTTCATTGTTGAATGATTCTCTCAAATTTTTTTTTAATCCAAATTAAAGCTAAAAATAAAAATTAAAATCAATGATTGATTATTCAAAGCAAATTTCAAAATTATTTTAAAGAATAAGCAAAATTTAAGTTAATTCACTTTTTCAGATCAAAATCTCTCCGAAATCATTTACTAATACTATAATATTAAAAAAATAAAATAAAAATAATAAAAAAAAAACGTTTTTGATAAAAAAATGGATATTTTGAAAAAAGAACAACATAAAATCTCAGCAAGTAAAAAATTGTTGTTCGATATCTTCCAAGGATTCGGGATGATGTTGATTGTGTACCTAATGATGAGAAAATATTGGAGAAATAACAGCACAAAAGATCTCTTCAGCGAAGCAAGCTGGAATTTCAGATCTGCAAGAAGAATGCTCAAGAAATGAGGAAAAATGGGTTATCTCAAAAATAACCCCTATTTTTTTCCTCAGTAAATAAATTTTTTTTCTTCTTGTTCAAATCTGTAATAAAATAAAATTCAAAAAAAAACTCTTTTTGTTTCTTTCATTCTTTTCAAAATAATGAAGAAATTTATCAATCAAGATTTGGATAATTTGAATATATTGGAAGATCTTCAATGGTGTGAGATGTTTCTCCGAGAAAAAATCGGAGAGATTGAAAATATAAATATTTTTGAGCTTCATAAGAAGCTTAAATTGGAATTAAAGGATGAATGGGATAGAAATTTGAAGGAATTCAATAGATTTGAAAATAATAAAATGGTATACACATATCATGTCTGTGATTTAAAAGAAAGGGGTGATAAATAAATATAATTTACAAAAAGCTCTATAATTATAATATAAAACCAAATAAAGATAGAATTTTGAAGTATGGGTAAATTCATCCAAAAAGTTTTCAATTGAATTTCAAATCTAAATTTAATTATTTATAATTTTGATAAATGCTCAGAATCTTTCATAATAACGATCCAACATTGTCGCTTTGTCTGAAATCTACTCTCATAAGAGCAGAGGTGTATTACCATCACCTTAAAAAAAGAGCAAGCTGTATATTATTATCAAAATCAACTAAAAAAGATTTAAAGTTTGTATGTATTGATGATATGGGTAAAGGAATGGTTTAACAAATTTCATTAATCTCAAGAAATTTTTCCTTTCTTTTTTTAAAGGGCCATCTTTTCTCCCAGTTGAAAAGATTGATAAAGAAAAAATTATAATAGATGAACAACTTCCTTTGTTCCAGTTCAAACACATTTTCAACAGAGAAGAAACAAAACAAGCCTACCATCTCTTACCAACCTTCCTATCAGAACTTTACAAAACAGATGGAAGGTTAACAAAAGAAAAATTATGAAAGGAAAAAAAGACAAAAGAAAAAAAAAAAAAAGAAAAGAAAAAATTAAAGTTTTTTTAATTAATTTAGTTTTTTTTTGGGTATCATTTTAAATTAAACAGTATGCACACCGTTCCATTTATTTAGACTGTCTTTCCTTGATTCTGACAGAGAGCTTGTTAGCCAAAAAGTTGTAGAACTTACCAGCAAGTTCGGGCTTATAAGAAAAGAGGATATCCAGAATGTAACCATCCAAAACAACCAACTCAGCCTCTTCTAAAGCCACAACAGTAGCAGTGGCGTTTCTGCTTAACAACAAAGACAATTCACCAAAAGTGCCACCTTTTTTAAAATAAAAATTATTTTAAATTATTTTTTTTTAATTTTTTTTCATTTTTTCATTTTATTTTAAATTTTTATTTTTGGTTTTTACCAGATTTCATGACAGCTATGGTTTCCATCTTTTTTTCTTTTTCGATTTCCACAGAGAAATTACCTGAAGAAATGTAATAGATACGTTTGAAGTTTGTGCCTTGAGTCACAACGTGTTCATCTTTTTTTACCTTTTTTTTAAAAGAATTAAATTTTATTTTATAATTTTATTTAAATATATATTTTTATTTAAATTTTTATTTTTCATTTTTTCATTTTTATTTTATAATTTTTATTTTTATTTTATTTTATTTTTCATTTTATTTTTAATTTATTTTTATGGCTTACTTTTATTTTACGTGCTCCATTTAACAAATATTGCCAGTCATCATTGGACAAAGTGATAGCTTTTATCTTGGAATCGTTTTTGGGAGCTTTGTTCTGAAAAAGGGGATTACTAAAAATAAAAATAAAAAAAAAATTAATAAAAAAAAAATATTAAAATCAAAAATATTAAAAATATGAAAAAAAAATTTATAAATTAAATGAAAAAATAAATATAAAAATTTTTTTTTACTTTTTTATTTCTTCTTTGTTTTGTATTGACTCGCTGTTTTTGTGGACTTGCTTTTTGCTTTCGTACAAATTGATGATAAAGTCAAAAAGTCCTTCGTTGTTACTGCCTTCTTTGAAAGAGTAGACTTTTTCACCTTTAAAAATTTTATTAATAAAAAATATATTGAAAAAAAATATACTAAATAAAAAAATATATTAAATAAAAAAATGTATTAAATAAATAAATATTAAAAATAAAAAAAATATTAAAATTAAAAAATATTAAAAATAGTAAATATTAAAAATAAAAAAATGTTTACTGTCTTTCTTTGTAAATGAGATTTTGAGAACTCCTTTGTTCACTTTGCAACTTTTCATGACAGAAAGTTGAACACTGGCGATCTGTTCAGTACCGAAAAGAGTCGTAACAAAATTAATGTAATTATCTAAAAAGAAAAATAAAAATAAAATAAAAAATTAATCAAAAAAATATTAAAAATAAAATAATAAATAAAAAAATAAAATTAATAAAAAAAAAGCAAAAAAAAAATATTAAAAATAAATCAAAATTAAATAAAAAATAAAAAATAAAAAATAAAAAATAAAAAATAAAAAATAAAAAATAAAAAAATAAAAAAAAAAATAATAAAAAATGAAAAACAAAACAAAAATAAAATCGAAATTAAAAAATAAATAGTAAAAAATAAATTTTAAATATTTTTTTACCAGTTATGTACATGTCTCCGTCGTGGTAGGCGACACTGCTTTTTTTCTTGCACTTTTTGGCCACCTTGAGGAGATTTCCTTGCAACTTGTTGCTCCCAAACTTTTGCTCGAAGAATTGATCGCTGGGTTTAGTTGATTGTCTTTTCAAAGCTTTTTTTAAAAAAAATGTCAAAAATCGAAAATAAATTTTTGAAAAATAATATAAACAAAAATGTCAAAAATCAAATAAATTTTGTGAAAATAAAATGTAAATAAAATAATAAATTTTTAAAAAAATAATAATAAACAAAACAAACAAAAACGAAATAAAAAGTTTTATTTTTTTACTCCCAATTTTTTCTAGTTCCTTTGACTTTGGACCTGTTGACTTTTCATCGAAAGAAACTAATTTTAGAGCCAAATTTGTAGCAATGAACCTTGTGGAAAAATCGAAATTATAAAAAAAAAAATATAAATTTTAATAAAAAAATGTATGAAAAAAAAAATGAAAAATTTAAAAAAATAAAAATTATTGTTTTTATTTTACCTAAAAAATTTGGAGGAAAGTTCTGGATCTTTGCTTAATCTTCCAAAAATGTATTCCACAGGGACTATACGAACTATTACGGTTTCGCAAGCAATGATGTTGGCTGTTGCTTTACCTGCGTTTTCTCCTAAAATACTCATTTCTCCAAAAGGAATGCCTAAAAAAAATATTAATTAATAAATAGTTTGGAAATATAATAAAATAATTCAAATAATTAAATATTCATGCCTTTAAAAAATATTAAATTCTCAAAAAAAAAATTTTCAATATGAAAAAAATAATATAAAAAAATATTAATTAGAAAAAAATATTAATTAGAAAAAAATCATTAAAAAATTCAAAAAATAAACGAATCAAAAATTTAAAGTTACCAGGTTCAATAGAACCCACTTCTTTTTCACCGTTATTGGTTGGAATGGTGACTTTGACAGCACCGCTCTTGATTCTATATAAATTGGTGTTGGTGGAGCCGTGCTTGAGAATGTGCATATCCTTTACTATTTCTACATCCTCTCCTCCCGCAAACAATTGGTCCCAATCTGACTCGTCTATAGCTGCTTTCTCTTTTTCCAAGTTGATTTCCTCCTATTCCATTTACAAAAAAACAAATGTTTTAATATCATAAATGTTACAATATTTGATTTCTTTTTGGATATAATTATATAAAAAAAAATTAAATTATAAATTTTTATTTATTTTAATTAGGAAATATTTAAAAATAATTTTTTTTTTCGAAAAATAAATTCTCTTTTAAAAAATAATTTCTCTTTTAAAAATAATTAATTTTTTTCCATTTTAAAATTTTTTTTTGAATCTCATATTTCTTCTTACCCCTTCACCTTGTGTCTTAGATGTGTTGGAAGCCTCTCTAAGCTTGGAGACTTTATATATGTCACCTTCTTCCCAAACCTTGGAATCCAACAAAAACTTTCTGACCTTTGTATCCTCTGCGATGCTTAACTCGGTTGAAACCCAGTTTCGAAGCTCCATGACGGTGTTACCCGTGAAAATCACTTTTTCAAAGCTTATGTGTCCTTCGTCTGTTTTTGTCTGGTAAAAGTCATCAATTCCTATTAATTTTAAATATTTATAAATTAAATCAAAAAAAATTTGTTTAAAATTAAATTATAAAGATGAATAAAAAATTTTAAAGGATTAATAAATTAAAATGATAAAATTTGAAAGTTTTAAAAATAAAAAAAGGTTAAAATAACTTTAAAACATGATTTCATTTCTCGAGAAAATTAAATTGAATCAAATTTTTGTTTAATTAAATTATAAAGATTAATAAAAAATTTTAAAGATAAAGATTATAAATTAAAATTTTAAAAGTTTAAAAATGAAAATATGATAAAATAACTTTAAATAAAATTTAATTACCTGTCAAGTCAGATAAATATCTTGCGAGGAATGGAATGACGGCCACATTCTTGCTCTTCTTAAGCTCATTTCTGTAGTTTCTAAAGTTAAAAGATTGATCACAAAAAGATTTCAATTTTTCGTATATTTTCATTGAGTTCTCGGAGACTGCTTTCCAAGATTTAGAAAGTCTGGAGACCGCCACATTGTTGAAACTTCCCCAAATGGCAAATGTAAAACTGAAATTGTGAAGAAGAGTAGATTTCTAAAAAAATAAAAATATAAATTAAAAATAAAAATATAGTAAAAAAATAAGTATAAAAATAAAAAAAATCAAAAATCAAAAAGATAGAAATAATAAAAAAAAATAATAAATTAAAAAATAAATTGAAAAATAAAAAATAAACATAATAAACAAATAAATAATAAAAATAAGTTTACATAAGCGACATCAATCATAAATTCAATGATTTTGGCTCTATCTTCAAAACTTTTACCAGAAAGAATTTGAGAGGAGACCCAGCAAGACTGAGAGTTGAACCATTCGATGAATCTTATGATATTGGGGGAATTCTCCTTTCCATTTTTGGACCAACCTTTCGAGAAGAGAAATTTTTTTTAACAATATTGTTTTTAAAATGATAATAAAAAAATCCTGAAATTAAAAAGAATTCAAAAAAAAAATATTTAATAATTAAAAAATAAATGAAATATTATTAAACTAACCTTGTTTCAAATATTCCTTTGGTTTAATCAACTTAAAAAGAGTGTAATCCAACAAAGCCATTTGCTTTGCAACATCAGTTACATTGAATGACAAAACTGTTGTATCTTCGTCTGTATTTGTTCTTTCTGGGATATCCACCTTCAGATTGAGTGACTCTAACATTTTTATAAGTCCTTGCGTCAACTCTTCTATTTGAGTTTCTCCTTCTCTCGCTTTCACATATTTGGACAACCTTCTTATTATTGATTGGGATCTAAAACATTCTGGTGCTACTTCGAACCACGTTAAAAACGCCTGTACAACTCTTTTCAGAAATGTTTTTAAAAAAAAGTTTTAATTTCTAGTTTTCAATTAACTCGAGAAACGATTGAAAAGAATAATAGAAAATTATGTGATAAATTTTCAAAAAAAATGAGAAACAGAAAAATGAAATTAATGAAGATATTTCTTAAGATATCATTAAAATGAATTTAATTCTACATAGAGGAATCAAATAATTCGTGATATATTCGTTTAATAATTGAAATTTATAATATGTTGATAGGATTTGTATTATAATTTTATTTTTGGTATTTAATTGAAGGATCTTAATTATTGATTTTATATTTTACCCTTTTTGAATTTTTTCTTTGTTTTGTTGGTATCTCTCAACCTTTTGTTTCATATTCTCAGGATATTCGAGATCAAGATTTGGTCCTTCATATCTGATGATCAAATATCTCAAAATATCTTCATCTGTTGCGAATGATGGATAACAACAAAAGAAGAATTGCAATATATTGGGTTCTATAAGATGATAGATTAAAAAATAGATTGTTGGTTAGTCAAATGAAAAATTTTGAAAAAATTGGAGAAATCAATTTATGTATGTGATTTGAATTGTTTATGAGAATATCATTTCATATTGAACTAAAATCAACATTTTTGTCAAAAATATAATTTTAATGTAATTGTTATAAAAATTTATCTAGTTCATTTTGAATCATAAGGATCATACAGGATATAATATTTACGTATTTGAAATAATATTATTATTTGTGAAGTGTACGTGCATAAAAATTTAGATTTGTATATATTTAAGAATATAGTTTTAAATCGAAGGATATTAATATTTTTTAGGATCTTTACTATTCTCAAGATAATCAATATCGGTCATGTATTGTATTATTTTATTCAAGGAGGCATATTTGATAGAATTATGCTGCTTATCAAGATTCTCCAAGAACATTTTGATATTTCCAGTTGATTTGGAGAAATCAGACTCTTTATCACTGCTGCTGGTTTCAAATACAATATCGTTATCATCAGTATCAAATATTTGGAAATAAATGGTTGTCATTTCATGTGTTATTTCTTCATTTTGAATGTTATTTGAATCCATTTTTTTTTTTTTTAAATTTTATTTAACGGTATTTAATTAAATTTAGGAATTTGAGTTTTAAAAATTGGAGAATAAAGAATGGGATAGATTACCACAAGAGGGATCAATAAAATATTCATATTTCTTCAATTAAATTTTTATTTGAAATTTGAAAATTAAAAAAAAAAAAAAAATAGAAAATTTTATTAAAAATTAATTTAAAAATTTTTAAAAACAATTCATAAGCTTATTTTGATCAAATAAATTCTTATTGTGATCTAGAGAAAAAAAAAAACAAAATAAACTTTGAAAAAGAATAACAATGTTGGAGAGGAGTTCATTTGTTGGATCGGCTCTTGGGAGCGATGTTGGATCTCTTTTTGTGAGACTCATTAGAAGAACCCCTTTTTATATTTACATCATTTTCTTTGTCAATTTCTGTGTCTTCTGTGTCAGCAGTTAATTTTCTCTTTCTAGGAGAACAAGGATCTGGTTTAATAATACTGTGAAGTCTTTTCATATTTGAACCAATGAGATGTTTGCCTTTGGTATTTTTGTTTATGTTCTATGAATAAAAAAAAAAATCAATTAAAATTAAGTAAAAATTTAATTGAATTTGCAAATATTAAATAATTATTGAATGTATTTCTTTTTACAAGTATCCAGTCATGTAATAGGGCATCTTCTACACTCAATCTCTTTGAAGGGTCAAAAGTCAAAAGTTGTTTGATGAGATCGATAGCACTAGGGGAAACATCCTTAAACAAATCTTGAGGAAAAGTGACCTTTAAATAAAGAAATAAAAATAATCAAAAATTATTTAAAAAAAAATTTCTTACAATGCCAGATTTAATTTGTTTAAAAATGTGGACTTCGTCATCATTTTCATCAGAGTCCCATGGCGGACAACCCGTCAATAAAATATAGAGAATGACACCCAAACTCCAACTGTCTACCTCCTTCCCGTAACCTTGGATATTACTTCCGTTGAAAGAATTATTTCCAAGATTTAAAATTTCTTTTGAAAAAGTTGATTAAATTTTAAAATATTTTCTATTTAAAATTTTTATAATTTTTACCAGGTGCTACATAATGAGGTGTTCCACATTGAGTCTGCATCATTTGCTTGTTTCCTACTATTCTCGCAAGGCCAAAATCAGTAATTTTAATAGTGTTATCTTTTTTGTTGTCCAACAATATATTCTCGGGCTGAAAAAAAGATAAAAAAAATGAATAAACGAAAAGAAACAAGAAAAAAAAATAAAAATACCTTCAAATCTCTATGAACAATATTTTTGGAATGAAGATAAGAAACGGCATCCAACAACTGCTTAAACATTTGTCTGGCCTCTTCCTCAGAAAACTTCTCCTTCTCCATGATCCTGTCGAACAACTCTCCACCCTTTGCGAGTTCCAGAACAATGTAAAGGTTCTTATTGTTGTCTATAATATCAATGACAGAAACGATGTTCGGATGTTGAAGCTTTCTCAATATGAGAATCTCTCTTTTCATGTTTTCGCTCATTTGTGTCGATGAAAACTTGTGTTTGTCCATAATTTTTATAGCGTAGCTTTCTCCTGTATCTGTATTTATTCCTTCTCTTACTACGGAAAAATTTCCCGTTCCTAAGATTTGTGTTAGTTGGTATTTCCCTATCATGTCGAGTTTGTTGTTCTTCTTTGGGGTGAAGATAAAGGTGCAGAGGTTTTCGTTTTTGTTCTTCCTTTTTATTGTTGGTGCTGCGAATGATACTTCATCTGTTGACATCAGTTTTCTTGTTTTGTTTTTTCCAATTAATGTGCTGTTGAGGAATGTTCCATTTGTGCTATAAACAAATTCATTCTTAATAATCGGACATAATTTTATCTTTATATGTCAGATAAGTTATTTCTTTCAATTATAAGTTAATACTATATCGGAATATTCTGTTATAATAAGAATTGAATTTGGAAATATTTTTCAAATTTTAATTATAATGCAATATTTAAGTATTCAGAATAATTATTTATGATCTTAAATATTGTGACAAAGCAATTTTGGGATATATTTTGAATTCATGAAAGATGATTGAATTAATTTTTGGAAATAATTTATTTACCTCAAATCTTTTATAAAAAATTCTGGCTCAGAATCTCCTTCATTCAATATGGGCGTTATAATACAATGTTTTCCACTTATTGTCCCTTCTTTTATAATAATATTGCAATCTTTATGTCTTCCAATAACAATTTCATCGTTACAAGATAAATCTATGTCTCTAATATTTGTATCTCTTGAAATAAGAGTGGCATATACCTTTGATCCTTTATCGACATCTTTGCTCATTGATATTTCTCCAGATAATGGCTGTGTTGCTTTCTCTTCTTCATTTTTATTCATTCTCAATAAAAATAAAGCAAAATGAACGTCCTTTATTTTTTAATTTTTTCATATTTTTGATATTGCTGATATTTTCAGTAAAAAAGAAAGCAAATTCATTAAAATACTTTGAATCATGTATTACAATAAAAGGTATTATCAATTGATATCAATGGAATATGGAATATAAAATTTTATTGGAAAATATGGCGCAAATTAAAAAAAAAAAGAAATCAAAAATTGAAACAAACTCAAATTCATTCTATAGTTTGTTGATAGATAATGGCTGATTTTGTTTATTTAAAGAGTTTGAATGTAATAATTAATAATTATTGTGATTTATTTCTCTTCTTTTATGAGATCTTCATCAAATTCTTCATCAAACAATACAGATCTGAGACTTCTTTTTCTTCCTGAAAGAGCCTTCTCAATAAGTTTCTTTCTTGCTTCAACCAAAGATTTTTTTCTTTCTTCTTCCTTTTCGGACCATTCTTCCATAGTTTCATCGAAAGTATCTGAGAATCCAGCATTATCTTCTTCAACCTATCAGAATATAAACATTAATCTTTTATTGGATCAAAAATTGCAGAGATATAAAGGTTAAATAAAGAATTGATATGTTGTAATTAGTGCATATATATGATATTTCTTACAGCAGCTTCTTTCATAATCTTTTCATATTCATGTCTTTGTCTTGATTGCATGTATACTTTGAGATCTCTTCTAATTATAGACATATTGCATTTTCTTCCTTCATATGTCCAATGCTCACCAGTATCTAAAAAATATTGATTGAATTATGTATATATTGAAGTGATACTTTGAATTGAATATGTTTGGTGATTCACTTTTAAAAATATTCCATATTATATTATTGCACAATTATATAAATAAAGGATATAATCAAAATTATCCTCTCCATTTTCATAAATAGGTGGTATTAATGATTACCAAAGTGAATATTGATCTTATTTTGTTTCAATTCATGGAACTCCTTTTCACTTTCCTCAAATTCGATATCAGGATATTGTTTTGCAAAATTTGAATTGAACATCTTTCTTAATTCATATACTGCACTCCCAGGATACCAAACATGGAATTCAGTTGATATTTTTTTAACATTTTTCAACAATCCATTCATACCAACTCCCATCTTTTCTAAAACTTGTGGTGCTTGATTTGCCATTTTATGATTATTCTTAACAACTCAATCAAATATTCTTCCTTTTTTAATAATAAAAATCAAAAATTATAATTTAAAAAAATAAAAAAAAAAGCGTTTTCCTTTTGTAAAAAATAATTACTTTTCTTTATAATAATCTAAAACAAACCTCTTCAAAAAAGGAAAGTTTTTTATTATTTTTTGATTTGTAAAAATTATAATTTTAATGATGAACCTACTATTCAGAAAATTCTTGAAGAGAAAAAATCATGAGCTTTTTAAATCTGAATAAAATTATAATTTTTACTTTCCTATCAAAAAATAATAAAAAACCCTTATTAATATTTTAAATAAGAATGCTCAACAAAAAAATAATGGGAAATTATAAAATTTTTGTATATTTCTCATTATTTTCTTCAAAAAATGTTCCAAAATAGAATTAAATCTGTTTATTGTTTATAAATTGGGAATCAAACCCAAGCATTTCAAAAATGATTCAATCAAAACTTCTCTTCTTTCTTTAAGAAGATTGATAACCAACCCTAGACCTATATCTAATTTGGGAATGAACCTATAATGAATAAAATATAAATTTGAATACATTAGGGAATAATAATAAAAAATCGAACATAAACAAAGATCCTCCAAAACCACCATGAAAATAAACACCTTCACAAAAAATTGAGATAAAAACAATTAATAAAGAGGATAGATTAAATTTACCAGGAAATCTGTGGTCAACTTGGAATCCTCCTTTTGTGAATTGTATGTTCTCAAAAAGGATGGAATCAACACTGTCAGTTACGACTTCTAATGATTCGCTCAACACTTGTTTATCAAAGTTGCTAGAAAGGAGAGATCCCAGAACAGCAAGATCTCTCGCGGTAGAGTATCCAAGCGAAGAAGGAGCCAAACAAAACCTTGATTTGAAGGGGTTAAAGTTTTTGAAAAGTTCAAAACTTTTTCTTGTATGACTTTCTTCATCAAACATCGCCTAATTAATTTTTTAAAAAAAAAAAATTGAATATTTTTGAACGCCTCATTTGTCTTTGCAATTGTTTCATTGTTATACCATTTTGAATTCCAAGTTTTCTTGGGATTTGTTGATTTTCCCGTTATAATGTCTCGCCAAGTTACTTTCTTCTCTGTTGTCATTATTGAGTCCAAAATAAAACTTTGCACCATTGAACTTGGGAGATATTTCTTCAAGAAAGTATTCTCTCAAATTTCTTTTCTTAGGGTCAACTCTGATAAAAACTTGGTTTATAAATAGACCGACACTAATTGAGAATGAAATAAAAAAATAATTTTTTTTTTATTCTGATATTTTGTATATTTTGTGATACCTGTGGGCTCCATATGCAGATTGTCCTTTTTCGATTTTTATTTTTATTTTTTGTTTTGCGAGAAACTTTGACAATTCTTGGGGATCAGTTTCTGGTTTGAAAAATTCAACATCGACAGGTCCATCGTCAAAGTAAAACAATCCAGATCTATGAGAAATAATTTCTGAAATAGTTATACCAACCTTTCCTTCACTTGAAAACTCTATTTTTTTTTACTTTTTAATAGTAAATTTATTCGCAAAAGATTTATTTACCAGGCCAATATTTAGATACAGGATCATCATATCTTTTAAAAGATTTTTAAAATTTTTTTTGTATTATTTAAAGCTTTACCTTAATACTCTTTTTTGTATCTTTTTTTAAAGAAGATTTTAACACCTTTTTTAACCTTTAAATTTTTTTTTTATTTTACCAAATCCTTTTCAAAAATAAACCAATTCAAGAAAAATAAAATTAAGAATTTATACCATTAGACATATGTTCGTGATAGCTTTAGAGACAGAAAAAGTATTTGCTTTGGTGTTTCTCGTCCATTTTTTCTCGACGCTATTTGGATCTTTAGGATTCTTTCTGATTGAATATCCACCCCATAAATCTACCAAAATTTTTCCTCTATAAGAATACATATATGTTTTGTTATCAATTAAATTATTGGATTGAATTTTTACTTGGAAGCTATATTGGAGAGATTATGTCAGATGAAAAATATATTTTATTTTTTCCAAAGGGAATTGAGATTACCCACTATTGCAAATTAGTTGTAATTTTGATATAAATTGATTTGTTCATACCAGATAAACTACCAATTAATTTTCAAAGGATTATAATTTTGAAGTATAATGATTATAATCTTGATATTTACGATGCACCAATTTCCCCATTGTTCTCAAACATTTTGAGAAATGTATTTTTGAGGGGAAGGAATTTTTCAGTGCATATTTGTTCTTCCATTTTTTTATTTTTAAATCTGGAAAGAAAAATTAAAACATGACAATTTACAACTTATACCCATCTTTTTCCAAGCTTTTGTTAAAATTTCAATATTCATTCTTTTATTTAGGTTTGGAATTTCAAATAATTCTTTCAAATGTTTTTAAGTGGATGTTATGGTTTGGAGGAAAGATTTGTTTAAATCTTCTGCCATTCAAAATTTTCAAACAAAAAAGAGTTTATTTTAAAGAGGGATCTTTTTGGATCTTTTGTAAAACAATTCATAATGATGATTTGTGTTTGGAATGGTTTTTTCAGAGAAATTTCTTTCAAAGATTTTGAAATTTCAACACATTTTAAATAAAAATTAAAAAAAAATAGTTTTCTGTCTTTTAATCTGTTTTGATGTTTTCATTTGATAAAGATTTTTTCCACAAAGGAAGAAACCCAATAGATATCCATTTTTATTTCACCGATGAGACCAAAGACTCTGCCCTTGAGATCAGAAAGAAATTGCAGGAAAAATTTCAACACCTAAAATTAGAATATTATGAACCATGGACAAAACCTATAGGTCCACATCCAATACCACATTGGGAATCTGATTTCACCAATTTGGATACACTTCAGAAGGATTTAGGTGAGGTGATATTGTGGCTGGTGCAAAATAGAGGTAATCATTCCGTGTTGCTTCATTGCAATACTGGAAATTTTGTCAATGATCATTCTATTTACACTATATGGCTTGGGGAGAAAGTAAATTTAAATTTGAATTATAAACGTGGGGATAATTCCAATTGATTAAATTTATTCCCTTTTTGTATAAACATTTTTACTTTCTCTTTTTCAATATTTCATTTCATATTCTTTGAAAGATAAATTTATCCATTTATTTAACCATGATATCTAATTTTTCGTAAAATGAAAACAATCAAAAAAGGAAATTTGGAAAAAACTATGATTATCATTCTTTGTTTAAATAAACTCTCAGAAGCTCTTTATTTCATTACACCCTTTAAAAACCTTTTTTTTTTTTTGAAAATCTTTCTTTTTTAATTTTGAAAGATTTTATCTTCTTTTGCTATCTATTTTAAAATTTTTACTTATCTTTTGTTTGATAGTCAAACCAATCTCTCATTCTTTTGACCAAATCATAATTATTGTAAAAAAAAATCTTTAGATTTGCAAGAAACTTAGAAAATAGTAATTTTTTTGAATTGTTTTCTTTGAATTAGATTGAGAATGTTTTTCGTTGAAGAAATTTCTTCTTTTGAAATTAAAATAAAATAAATCTCCTCCCTTTCCAAAATCAGAAACCTAACAAAAATAAAAATAATAAAAAAATAGATTAGAAATATTAAAAAGTCACTTTTTTGATTGATAGATAGATGTATTTTGATGAAGAATTTGAAGCCAAAAGCATCAAAGATGACAATAATTATTATTTCTTAGATAAAGTGAATCTGGATGATAGATACAAGCAAGAGCCCATGAATTATGACAATGTAGATGGAGATAACCGATATGGAGGAAATAAATATCTGTTCAATAATCAATACGATACAAATAATAACATCAATAAAAATATGAGCCCATATAACAATGCCATAGATTTTGAATCTGGAGGAATTGAATCATCATCACCCAACTTGAAGATGAAATTCAATATAAAGCAAGAAACAAAGAAAGAGGATCAATACGAGAGAAATTGGATCGAAGAATTTTATTTCTCCAATCATACAGATACACCAGAAAGTTACTATGAGAATATATCCAAGATTGGAACACAGGTGAATTGAATAAAAAATTAAATTTTATTTTGTTAACATATTTACCTTTTAAAAATTAAAAAATGAATAGTTTGTTGAATGTGCGGGTAATTGAATCAAATTTAAATTTTATATTCGAAAATAATTAAAATTGAATTTTAATAAATTGATAGAATATTACGGAAGAATAATAATCAGTGAAAAGAATTTGCCACCTGAACAAAAAACAATAAAGGTAAATGAAAATGAATGGAATTGATTTCGGTTCAATTTAAAATATTTGTTTTTAGCCGATAAACATTGGTGGAATTGCTGGAGGAGAGAAATGTAAATAAAAAATTTAAGAAAAGTTTTGTTAATGATAATTTTAATATTAATTTTAGTTTCTGTACAAGGTATTTAATTTTCTTTCATAAAAATTTTGATTTTTTAATTTTTTTTAAAAAATTTTAAAAGGAATAATATTCAAGGTAAGAAATTTAAAAGTAATAAAGCTCAAATGAGTTTACTTTTATTTTTTGGTTAGTTCTCAGTTGATGTGTTGATAAGAGAAGAGCCCGCAACTTATCTTTATGGAGGGAAAAAGGGATCCGACGAAAAAAGCAGGAAAGCAGCGGGAATGGAATTGGTATGTTTAGAGGCGATATATTCTTCACAAGTGACCGGATTTTATCTTCCTTTAATGGTGAATATTTTTTTTATTTAAGAATTAATTAGAATTTATCAAAATTTAATAAAATTCAATATTGTCATTAGGCTTTGGTAGATTTTAAGGGTTTTCGTTTGATTTGCGTTAGTAAATTACCTATTAATAAAAAAACTATTGTTTATGGAAGTGGAGATGGTAATAAGAATGTTTTTTTAAAATAATTTTTTGTGATTAAATGTAATTGTTAATTTTTTTAAAAGGAGGACAAACAATCCACAATAACCCCTCTATTTGTGAAACAATGAAGAAGTTGGGTGAAAAGTTAAATTTAAGGGGACATCAAGTTGGATCCAAAAAAGATTGCATCATTTATGGGCCTGGAGGTTCTTTTTTTAAAAAATTTTTTAAAAAATTTTATTAATAAATTTTTTTACTTTAGATATTGAGGTACATTTGGGTTCTGATAACAATTATTATCTCATTGATTTTGGTGTAAAAAAAATATTTTTTTTTATTTTTTAAAAACAATTTTTTAATTGATACATCCAAAAATTCATTTAGAGAGTGATGGTATATTTTTGACAAACAAAATAGATAGTCTTTAAAAAGATTTAATATTAAAATTTAATCAAGCCTCCAGAATCTCCAAATGTATCAAAAAGAAGCAGTGATGATAGGTTCATTTTTACTTTTCTTTCTTTTTTTATTTAAATAATTTTTTTTTATATAATTTTATTAATTTCTTTTTTTGAAAATTAAATTTTTATTTTACAACAGATCAATCTTTTATAAATTTTTGAGACCAGAATTAGTCAAATATTATAAAAAGAGCTTGTGTAGCGATACCTTTTCTGTTTGGGACTGCAACGATCCCTACAAAAAAGACCACCAAGTCGATATGAACGACGCTACGATGTACCTCTACGACAAACTCATTCCCAAAGTTGCTTACCAAATAAACAAGAAGATGGAAGAATATGTTTTTGAGAATTATCCAAAATATGGTTCAATATCTTTCAAGTTAATTTTGAAAAAAGTAATTTTTTTTCAATTATTTTAAAAATTTAATTTTAAAAATTTTTAGTATTATTTTTAAAATTTTTATTTTTCTATTTAATTTTTATTTTTAAAATTTTTTTCAAAATTTTTTTTTTTCTTCAATTATTTTGAAAAATTTAATTTTTAATTTTGAAATATTTGATTTTTGTGTTTAATTTTTATTTTTAAAATTTTTTTGTCAATTATTTTATAACTAAATACATTATTTAAATTTTTAATCTATCATTTTTTTTTTTTAAATTATTTTTTATAAATTTTTTAGGTAAAATCATTTAGCATTTCTAGTATCCTTCATTCTGGAGGTGTGAATGTAAGACACTTAGGCAAAGTCAGAAAGTTTTTGTCCACAGATCACGTGGTCACTAGAGCTTTCCTCTTGGAGAATGCAGTGGCCAGGGTTTTGAAGAACATACTCAACAAAAGAATGAGGAAACTGATGAGCCAACTGAAAGTTCCTTGCGATGAACCATTTCAAGAATTAATTGGTAAAAATTATTTTTTTTATTATTAAAATTCATTTTTTTAAATTTTTTTTATTTTTTAATGTAATTTTTTTTTATTTTCATTTTTTTAAAATAAAATTTTAATTTTTTTAGCTGAAATATTAAATATGATTAGTCTTGATCATGATGAAAGTACTCTTGACCAATTTTGGAATGAAAAAGTCCAAAAGAAGCTTGTCAAGCATTTCGGAGTGGAAATTCTTCAAGATCCTTCTCTCACAGAAATAAATCTCATCAAAAAAATCGCAAAAAAAGATGACAAAGAGACGAAAGAATTTTCAACTGGAATAGAAAAGGAAATAAAGATTGGTATAAAAATTTCTATTGATTATTTTATTATTTTATTATTTATTTTTATTCTTAATTATTTTTTTTAAAATTTATTTAATTTTTTTTATTTTTTTATATTTTTTATTTTTTATTTTTTATTATTTATTATTTATTATTTATTATTTATTTTTTTTTTATCATTTTAAAAATTTTTTATTATTTATTATTTATTTTTATTTTTTATTTTTTATTTTGTTCTTTTTATTTATTATTTTATTAATTATTATTTTTTTCTTATTTTTTAATTTTTAATTTTTTTTTTTATCATTATTTTTTAATTTATTCTTATTATTTATTTTATTTTTTATCATTATTTTTTAGAAAATGAAAGACTAGAAAAAGAAAGACACGAGAATAATAATATATTCAGAAACTTCTCTGATAAAGTGATCAAAACAAGCGGGGTAGTGGGAGGTGCTCTTAAAAATTCTACCAAATACATCATCAACTTTGGGAGAGGTTTGAAACATGACAAGAAAATCATGGATGTCAACAAAGCCACCAAACGGAATCTCAAAACGCAATTCGACAAGTTTAACTTGGACATTCCTTTGTTTTCTGAAATTAGACTTCAAGTTGTTTTTGCTATGTTCTTGGTAAATATTCTTTTAATGATCTTTTTTTTTTCTATTTTTTAATTTTTTTTTTTATTATTTATTTGTTTGTTTGTTTTATTTTTTTTAGTTCTTTTTGTTTTTGTTTAATTTTATATTAAATTTTTTTGTCATTTTGTCATTTTTTTTATTTTGGAATATTTTATTTTATTTTTTATGTTTGTAATTTTGTTATTTTTTTAAATTTTTTTTTATATTCCAACATCATTTATTATATTTTTTTGTTATTTTTTGTTATTTTCGAGTATTTATTTTTTTAAATATTTTTTTTTTTAGGAATTGACAGGGATTAGAGTAAAAAAAAATTTTTTAATTGATACCAATTAATTTGAAATATTTTAAAAATTTTAAAAGTTGTCCAAGAGTGCAATGAAAGTTTACCAGAAAGAAGATCATAAGTGTAGAAATTTTTCATTTGGGGACATTGAAAAACTCAACGTGCACGTGAAACACTCTTATTACGTAGAGTTAGCTTGTAACAATTTTTTTATTTGATTATTTTATTTTTTTAAAACCTTTTTTTCATAATAAATTTTTTTTATTTTGAATCTTTTTTTTTATTTAATTTTAATAATTATTTTTTATAAAAATTTATTTAGCTGGTTTAAGAAGAATTTTCATTGCAAGACAACAAAGAAACGAAATTCTCCGACTTAGAATCTACAAAAGATCTCTCCCCTTTTTAGAGAGAGGTTTATACAGAGGAAGTCTCAATCCACTCATGATTTGTGCATTTGCGGACATACATCACATGATGGCAGGTATAAAATAAAATTTTAAAATCTAAATGATAAATGAAATAAAAAAAAAATAATAAACAAAAATTAATGAATAATCAATAATGAATAATGAAATAAAATAAAATTATAAAATCTAAATGATAAATGAAAAAATAAAAGTAATAAATAAAAATTTTTTTTAAAAATAATAAATAAAGAAATAAATTAATAAAAAATATTAAATAAATTTCCATAGTAAAAATGAATAAACTTTAAAAAAAGAAAAATTGATTTTTATTCTTAAAAAAAAAAGACATCTACCTTTATCAAAGAAAACCCGAAAAGGCATTACATTACTTTAAAAAAGCAGCCGACATTTACAGATTCATCGACAGCGAGAAAACAGATAATTTCGAAAGAAACGGATGGGCTTTACTAAGAAACAATGATGCAGTCTGTTTGTACAAATATGGAAGAGTTTTGGCCGAAACGTTTAAACTTGAAAATGGGATTAGTGCCGCCTTTGCTTTTGGGAGGGCTAAAAAGTTGATTGTCCAAAGAAATTTCATTCTAAAAAGTAGAATTGCTGATTTTAAAATTATTTTCAACGAAAAACTTATGTGGTATATTTTTTTTTTGTCAATAATAATTTTTTTTTTAGAATTTAATAAAAATTTAATTTAATTACAATTTTAAAATATTTTAAAAAATTTAATTCTAATTAAATATGAAACATATAAATTTCATTAAATTTTATTAATATAGTTTTTTTTTTAATCAAAAAAATGAAAATATTTTATCAAGTAACTTTTTATTAAAAGATTTTTTACATTTTTAACTTATAATTAATCAAAAAATATTAACTTTAAAGAATAAAATTTTAAAAATATTTTTTTTTGATAAAACAAAAAGTAATCTATTTTATTTAGGCTGACTTATAAACAAGAAAAAGATGTCAGCAAGAGCTATGAGAGTTTGGTAGGAAAGGGAAAAGCATCAAGAAACGTTGTATTCAGCGACTACATCCTCTTCCTCAAAGGTGGCAAGTGGGTGCGGTTCTGGGTCGCCCTCGTGAGCTCTCAAATGGAGGATTCAGAAGAAACTAGTTCTTCTTTGAATTCTAGTTCTGACATGGAATCGGAAATTAAAACATTGAATAAGAACAGCGGAGATAAAAAAGAAGAAATTTTGGAAAAGAATCTGAGTCCGAGAAAAAGTCCTTCTAAAGGTAATATATCACTTTTATATAAATTGGTTGTGATTTATTTTTTATTTTTTATTATTTATTTTTTTATTTTTTAATTTATTTCATTTTTTATTTCTTTTTTTTTATTTTTTATATTTTATTTTTTATTTTTTATTTTTATTTTTTATTTTTTATTTTTTATTTTATTTCATTTTTTATTTCTTATTTTTTTATTTTATTTTTCAACATTTTATTTTTTATATTTTTTTTTTCATTTTATTTATTTCTTATTTTTTACAAAATTTATTGAAGAAAAAAGCTTGGAAAAAAGCTTGGAAAAAGAAAAGGGCCACAAAAGAGCCAGTAGTCATGGTAATTTCATTTTCAAGAGAAAGAGCTGCCACAGTTCTAGCAGCAACAGCAACAGCGCTCTCAACCTTAAAAGCAATGTCGAAGATGATCTCAAACATTCCAAAATGAAGATAATTATTGCTCCTAACAAGTTTGTAGACGAACAAGTCAAGTAAAAAATTTTTTTATTTTTTATTTTGTTTTTGATAAATTTTTTTTAAATTTTTATTTTTTTAATTTTTTTTAAATTTTCAATTTTTTTAATTTATATTGTTTTTGATTAAAATTTTTTAATTTTTATTTTTAATTTTATTTTTTCAATTTTTCATTAAAATTTTTTTTAGTATTGATCTTGAAATTGGAGATTGGGAAGTTCATGAAGAAGACTATTTTGATGAGACCATCTCCCTCCAGTTGTTAGAAACAAATACAAAGAAGGAGTATCACTTTGCGTTCCAGTCTCTCAAACAAAGAGCACAATGGATCGAGGAGCTCGATCACTTTTTGAAAATGGCTCTCTACAAGTCTGGTTCCTCTGTTAAATTAAAATTAATCAAATAAAGTATTTTTTTTTAAAAATAATTTCCTTCTTTTCTGATTTAAAATTAAAAAATGTGTATTCAAAATTTAAAAATATTAATTCTCAGGCCCAATTTAGAAAATCTTTCAAAATTCTTAAAATCCATTTTAGAGTATTCACTTGTTTAAACTTTCCCTTTTCCCTTCTCTAAAATTAACCTTTACTTTGTATTAAACTACAATTCTTGAAACTTTTTTTTTCATTTTTTTGTTTTCATTGACTATTTGTTTTTCTTTATTTTTGAATTGTGATTTCAAAATTTTACTAATATTTGAAACCTTTTGTAATTTGAAATAAAAATTTAATCAGAGAGAAAATAAAAAATGCAATTCAATTTCTCTTGGGAAAATATTTATTTGTTGGTGACTGTCTTTTTTATAATAGGAGTGAGGATAGTGGCGAATTGGCATTTCAATGAAGTGGAAAGGAAAAAAGAGGAAGAAGGGAATTCGAATGATACTGATTCCATGATCAGAGTAGATAAGATATTGATAGTAAACAACAAAAATGAAATAATCAACCAATAATCTTAACTGGATAATTTTAAAATAAAAAATTAACGATATTTTTATGAATCAATAATAAAAATACATTCACTAAGAAATTTAAAATTGAATTATTTTAAATTTTAATTTATCTTTTACATAAAAATAATAAAGTTTCCTGTAAAATCTTGCAGAGGGATTTCTGTTAAAGAATGGGAAGTGGATGAGTACGGGTTTAAATATGACAGAAATTGGATGTTGGTTGATGAGGAGAAAAAAAGATTCGTTTCATCAAGAACCAGCCCTCTCCTCACACAAGTAATACCTTCTTTCCAAGGCCAAAAGTTGAAGTAAATTTATTTTCTATTTTTTATTTTTTATTTTTATTTTTTATTTATTAAGATTGGAATTTCCAAATGTGAACCCTATTTATCTAGACTTGAAACCTAATGATAACATTGAAAATGAGATTAAAGTTTCAATATGGTCAGACGAAGGATTAACGGCTATCAAAGAAAGAGAAGAAGCAAGTCAATGGTAAAATAAATAAATAAATCATAAAAATAAAAATAAATAAAAAAAATAAAAAAAATTTTAAAATAATTTACAAATAAATTAAAAAATTAGGTTTTCCAAAATTTTAGATAAAAAAGTCACTCTTTGTAGAGTTTCAGAAAGAACCAACAGAGTACCTGCCAAAAAGTACCAAGTTAGAGAGTCCAATGTATCTAACAAAACTTCATTCGCTGATGGGTTCCAATTTCTGCTTGCAAGTAATGAATCTAACGATTTTTTAAATTCAAAACTAGAATTTCCATTGCCAATTGAAAGGTAGTTTATTATCTTGTCTCTTTAAATCTTATTAGAGATGTTCAAAATTTTACAACAGTTTAAATTTTGTTAGCAATTAATTTATATCCGCTAACAAAGTTGTAAATTTTGGACATGTCTAAAATCTTATTCAATTTTTTTTTTTTTTTTTTAACAGGTATCGCCCAAATATTGTTATTAGTGGAACAGGTAAACCTTGGTCAGAAGATGATTTTAAAAGAATAAAGATCTCTGACTTTGTTCTCTACAATGTCAAACCATGTCCTAGGTATTTCATTTTATTTTTATCTTTTTTTTAATCTCTAGAAATTATTTTTTTTTTTATTAACAAGATGCAAAGTTCCCACTATCGATTTTGAAACAAGTGAATTTAGTGAAAAAAATGAACCAACAGAAACTTTAAAGATTTACAGAAAATGCGGAAACGGAAAAGATGTTTTTTTCGGAATAAATCTGACACATAAAAAGTACAAAGGAAAAATGAGAGTAGGTGATAAAGTACAAATATTGGTCCATTGAGAATAAATTCTATTTAAAAAAATTTAAAAAATTTAATAAATAAAAAAATATTTGAACTTTTTCAAAAAATTTTTTTATTGAAAAATCGAAAAGTTATTAAAGTCTAATGACACCGTTAAGAATATCCTCATAAATTTTTTTGTCGAGAGGAACATAAGTGTTGTCTTTACGAAAGTAGATAGGATCTTTGATGTTGTTGATGTTAAAACCTTCCTTTCTGTATTCCACTTTCTTGTGTTTGAAGGTACTGGTAACCAACATCTCGTCTGAGATTCTTATGAAGTATGGTATTGCATAAAGAGGTAAGTTTTCTTTTGCGAAAGAAAGGAATTTATCAAAAGGAAAGCTTGATGTATCTAAACCAGAAACAACCATCATTCCACATCTTCAATAAAGTAAAAATCAAGAAAAATAGATTGAAAATTAAAAAATAAAATAAAAAAATATAAAATAAAAAATAAAAAATAAAAAATAAAAAATAAAAAATAAAAAATGAAAAAAAAAAATAAAATAATGAAAAATAAAACAATTTATAAAATTTTTTACCTTCCGTCAGTGTTAGGTATTTGGACACCAAAGACATTGATTTCTTTTATTTGGCCAAACTTGAAAAGTTCGGAAGCGACTTCCATGGTAGAAACATTTTCTCCTTTCCATCTGAATGTATCGCCAACTCTGTCAATGAAATAGAAGTAACCTCTAAAATCTCTTTTAAGAATGTCTCCAGACTATCCAAAAAAAAAAATAAAAAAAATAAAAAAATAAAAAAAATAAATAAATAAAATTAAAAAATTTTAAAAAAATAAAAATAAAAAATTAGGTTTTTATATTTTACTTTGTAATATTTGTCACCTGATTCAAAGACATCATACTCTATTTTCTTCTCTGTATCCTTTTTGTCAGTGTAACCATTGAAGTTGATTGTCTTGCTGATGTTGGTAATTTTTTGGATCAAGTGTCCTTCTTCTCCTAAAAAAACAAAAGTTAAAAAAAATAATAAATAATTAATAAAAAATAAAAAATAAAAATTAAAAATAATAAGAATAAAATGAAATTAAAAATTAATAAATAAAATAAAATAAATAATTAATAAATTAAATAATAAATTAAGAATAAAAAAAATAAAAAATAAAAAATAATGAGAATAAAATGAAATTAAAAATTAGAAATTAATATAAAATAAAAATTTGAAAAATTAAAATTAAAATTGTAAAAATAAAATTGCCAAGAATAAAAAATAAAAAAACAAACAAACAAATTTACCAGGTTTGCATAATATGCACTTCCCATCAGATCCTCTCATCAACTCGTCATTTTCTTCATCGTACTTTACTAAAAGGCTGGTTGGAGGAAGAAGTGGAGGAGACCATCCCACAGCACCTAAATCAAACATCACATTTTTAAAATATTTAAAATATTTAAATATTTTTATTAATATTTTTAAACATATTTTTTAATTTTTTTTTACCCAATTCGTTGAAAAAATTGACGAGACCAGCAGATCCTTCAGATGCACCATAAAATTCGCAGATCACATCAATGTCGAATTTGCTCTTAAATTTGGACCAAACTTCTCTTCTGAGTCCATTTCCTATTGCCAATCTATTTATAAGAAAAAAAAAATTTTTTAAAAAAAAATAAAAATTTTTTTAAAAAAAAAAATAAAAATTTTTAAAATTAAAAATTAAATAAAAAAATAATGTAATAAAAAAAAATTAAAAAAAATTTGATTTGCCTTAATTTGTTGTTTTGGGAATCTTTTTCTTCATCCAAAGAAACATAACGAGCCATTTCACCTATTTATAAAAAATTTTGGATTTTAATTTTTTTATTGACCGAATTGTTATTTTAAATGCTTTTACCGATGTATTGACAAATGGTACATTCATACTTTTGGACATCAGATAGAAAATGAGTTTTCGAAAATTTTTCCCTCAAAACTCTTTGTAAATGAAAGATTAATGATATAAATAAAAATAAAAATAAAAATAAAAATAAAAATAAAAAATGAAAAAAATAAAAAATGAAAAAAATAAAAAATGAAAAAAATAAAAAATAATTATTGTTTTTTATAAAAAAATAAAAAATAAAAAAATAAAATAAATGAAAAATAAAAAAATAAAAAAATAAAAAAATAAAATGAAAAATAAGAAATAAAAAATAAAAAAATAAAAAAATAAAAAAATAAAAAAATAAAAAATAAAAAATAAAAAAAAATAAAAAAATAAAATGAAAAATAAGAAATAAAAAATAAAAAAATAAAAAAATAAAAATTCTTTTACAATGTGCTTCCACTAACAATGGAGAGACCAGTTCCAATAGCAGCACCTTTAAAGATTGACAAAATAAAAATTTAAAATTTATTTGAAATTAAAATTACCCGCTGTGTGATACAACTATTTTACCAAAAAATCAAAAAGAAAAAATAAAATGAAAATAAAATTGACAAAAAATTTTTTACGGGCAAAGGACAATAGACAATATCTTCCTTTATAACTTTAACAGCTGAAGCAAAATTGAAAGGGATTGCCCACAAACGATAATGTGAAATTTTTGCTTATTACAAAAAAAAAAATAAAAAAAAATCAATTCAATCTTTTAAAAAAATAAAAAAAATAAAAATAATTAAAAAAATCAATTGATACAATAAAAAAAATTATAAAAATCTGAAATAAAAATTATTTGATTTAATATTTACCTGCTTTTGGAAATCCAGTAGTTCCACTTGTGAAAATGTAAATGATAGGGTCGGAGAAGCGGCATCCTCTGTTGTTCGCTCTGAGTTTCTCGTTCAATTTGTTTCCTGACTCTTCTTTAATTTTGGACTCCAAATCAACAGCCCACTCTATTTTCTTTTGATTAAAAAAATTTTAATAAAAATAAATAAACAAATAATATAATAATAAAAAAAAAAAAAAATAAAAAAATAAAAAAATTTTACTTGAATTTTTTCTGGGCTTCCAAAGCAGTAAAACTTTTGAACTCCATTCTCAATCAGTTTTTCTTTAACATGAACTATTTGGTCCAAGAAATCTAAGTCGAAGATGATTGCTTTGCACTCTGAAACCAGCAATGAGTGAATCAAGGCGTCTTCCTTCAAGTTGAAGTTGATGAAAGAACTCCTAAAATTAAAAAAAATTAATTGTTACAGATGATAAACAAACAATAAAAAATAAATTAAATAATGATAATAATTTAAACTTTTAAAAGTAAAATAATTGTTTTGGATAAAATAATGATTTAAAAAAAATCAAAAAAAATAAATTATAAAATGAAATTAAAAAATAACAAGATTAAAATAAAATATAAAAAAAAAAATTAAAAGAAGAAAAAATTTTTCAAAAATAATTAAAATAAACTTTTTAAAAATAAAAATAAAATAAAGAATACCTTATTCCAATTTTGGCCAAACCAATCCATGTAGTAGCGAAATAAGGCTTGTTTTGCAAATAGATGGCAATGGTGTCGTTTGCGCTCAAGCCAGAATCCTTGTGGATGAAAGAGGCGATCTGGTTGGATCTTCTCTCTGCCTCTCCAAAAGTAAGAACGCTTCCATCAGTAGCATTAATGATAAAAGGTTTTTCTTCGTTCACTCTACCCAAAATGTCATCCCAAAATCTATCAACTAATAAAATAATAAAGTTGAAAAATTAATCTAAAATTTTTGGAATGTTATAATGATCATATTAAAAGATAGAATAGTTTATCATTTTATTTTTCATAATTGAAATTTTCTTCTTTTATAAATCTTTTTTATTTTTTTATTTACTGGTATGATTTTTTGATTCATTCACTGCCACTGCTTTTTGGAATACCCCAAACAATTTCAAGAAATTCCAATGTCTGAGGTCCAATTGATAATAGAATTTGAACACCCCAATCAACCCAATAAAGGCAGTAATGAGAAGGAAGATGGTCCATTTTAATAAAAATGGGTAGATAAAAAATAGGATCCCAAAAACAACTAAAGATCCCAATAATTTGATATTCATTTCCTCTTTTCTTGAATAGCCTTTTTTTTTTTATTATTTATTTTTGTGTTGATAATTTTAAATGAAAAAACAATTTGATGGAGAAAAAGATAAGATAAAAAAGAGGAAAGATCCGAAAAGGGTTGTGAGAATTCAAAAAGAGAAAAGTTATTCAGTTAATAATTTATTAATAATAATTTTTTTTTAAAAATTAAAAAAAGAAATTCAAAAGAAATTATCTTTTTTTTCTTTCTTTTTTTCTTCCTCAACAAAAGAAAAAAAAAAGAATTCAAAAAAAAAAAGGGGATGATCATCCAAAACATTACTTGTCCTCAGGAGTCTCCAAAAGGATATCAAGGTAACCAACCAAAAGATCCTGGATCATGCCACGATCAGGAAAGCTAGAAGCCAAACCATAAACAGGAGCATTACCCTGCTTAGAAAGCAAAGGATCATTCTTGACAATCTCAACACTCTCCTTCAAATCCTTCAAAAAAAGATCCTCCTTACCAACAGTCTTGTTAGTACAACACAAATGAACACCGTTGGGTCTGTGAATGGGATTAAGAGACCATCCTTTCTTAGCCATGGTGTCGGAGACGGAGAAGATGTTGTAGTCAGAAGCGGTGAAGGCGATGACGAATCCTAAGGGGTCTCCCATCAGTTTGATTCCGTCGATTTTGGTGACGCCCTCCTTGATTGTTTGGGCGGTTTCGTAGATTTTGGTGGCGATTTCCAAGTATCTCTCTTTTCCCATGAACAACATCACTGCCCACGTTACTGCAATCAATCCTCCTGTAAATAAATAAAAAAAAAATTTATTATCATTCATTTTATTTTTAAGATCAAATAATAATAAAAAAATAAAATAAAATTATTTTTGATTTAAAAAAAAAAGTTTAAGTGAAAAATAAAAATTTTTTTAAAAAATTTAATTTACCAGGTCTACTACCACTAACTGAAGGAGAACAGTACAATCCACCAGGCTAAATAAAAATAAAGTAAGAAAATAAATAATAAAAAATAAAGTAATAAAATGAAAAATGAAATAAAACACAACAAAAATAAAACGAAAAAATAATCAAAATGAATGAAATTATTATTACCCAGTCAGTAGTTGTAAAAAACATGTGCTTTCTGTATTTTTTGTCAGAAAAGACAAGAACAGAGTTCCCTTTTTGGGAGTATCCATACTTGTGAGAATCTGCGGAAATGGAGGTGACGCCATCTACTGCAAAGTCGAAAGGAGGGATTTTGTTACCTTTAACCTTTTGGATCCAAGGCAAAATAAAACCTCCAAGGCAACCATCGACGTGGCAAAGAGTTTTATTTTCTTTTGCCATTTTAGCAATAGCTCTGGTTGCAAAAAAAAAAAAAAAAAAAAAAATATTTAATTGAAAAATATTCAAAGGATTTTTTTTTTAAAAATAAGTTAATAAAACAAATTTAAAAATAAACGATATTTTATTTGATGTGATTAATTTTAAATTTTTTAAAACTTTATTTCAATATTATTAAAAACTATTTTTGTTAATAAAAATTTTTTTTATTTGTTTTTTTACCCTATGTCATCAATAATTCCGTGAGGATAATTAGGAGCAGAACCAACCAAGAGAACGGTGTTTCTGTTGATGGCATTTTTCATCTTTCTGAGGTCCACTTTGAAGTCCTCCCCAACTGGAATGGATACCAACTTGACTTTGAAGTAGCTTGCACCCTTCTCGAAAGCAGCATGAGCAGTGACAGGGACAACCCTTTTGAATATTAAAATAAAAAAAGTAATAATAAAAATAAAATAAATTTGAAACAAAAATATTAAAATAACGAATTTAAAAAAATAAATCAAAAAAAAAATTATTAAATAATTGGTAAATAAAAAATTCGTTTACATTTCTGGGTGAGAGATTCCTTTTTCTTTGAATCCATAATCTCTTGCGGCTTTGATAGCCATCAAGATACTCTCTGTTCCACCAGATGTTAAAACACCACAGCAGTCCTTGTTACCATTCAACATTTTGATGGTCATTCTGATAATTTCCGCTTCATATTTTCTCAAAGATGGCCTAAATTAGGAAGAGTTTAAAAATTTAAGAAAAAAAAAGTAAGATATGAAATCAAAAAAATTAAAGTTGGAATGTTAATTAAAATTTAAAAACGAAGATTATTCGTATTGTGAAACTGTTTTTTTGTAGTATTTTTAAATTTGATTAAAGAAGAATAAATATGAGAAGAGTGACATGAATTAAATTATGAGGTATATATTAATTCTTTTGAATGAGGAATATGACATTTAACCAATGAAAAAATTATTATTAAGGAATGAATTATTATAACGTTTATATTTTGAATTTTGAAATTGATTTCACTTTATTTTTACCATATATCAGGATGTAACGCATTAGAAGTGGAATACATGCAATAGATCTTGTTCAAAAATTCAGTCAAATCTTCCT
Source organism: Cochliopodium minus (assembly GCA_024220525.1). Lineage (NCBI taxonomy): Eukaryota > Discosea > Himatismenida > Cochliopodiidae > Cochliopodium > Cochliopodium minus. Next base: position 45,198 of record JAMYWO010000287.1, read on the forward strand.
CTCCGAAATACACAGCACCACTGACCTTCCCATTCTTCCATTTCTTGTCTTCGTTCTCCTTCATTTTCTTCATCATCTCGATGATCTCCTCCTTTGAAACGGATTTCTCTGGAATCTCCAAATAATGATCAACTCCCAAATCCTTATGCATCTCCTCTCTTATCTTATCGAGATTTTTGTTCATTTCTTTTGAAATGATATTTGATGTTCCTTTGAAATGAAAGAAATAACATTAAATATAAAGCTTTATAATATCGAATTGAAATAAAAGTAAATAAATAATAAATATGTAATAAAATGTATCAATTAGAATGAATTAATATTATCTTTTTTACCTGGTGCATTTTTGGCCAAAAATAAAAGTTTCTTCAAAACTGAATTTTTCAATTCTGTAAACAAAAATAAATTATTATCAGTGGAATTGAAAAATATAAAATTATTAAATCTTCAAAATGTACCCTCAAATGGGGTTGTTATAACTTTGTAAGCAATATATGTAGATAATGCAGTCAACAAAGTCCCTGAAATTAAAGAAAATGGCTTTGTATTTTCAAAATAATTGTTTAATCCATCAATTAAGCTCCTCATTTTTTTTTTATTTTTCAATTATTTTTAATTTATTATTTCAAAAATCCCAAAAAATAACTTTTTTTTCCAAAATAGAAAAATCGTTTAAAGAAAGAAATTTGATTGTAAAAGAGAAAGTTATAGTTCTTTTGTAACACATTCAAAGAGATTTTCTAGATAAGAAAGAAGCGTAATTAAAATAAAAAAATAAAAATAAAAAAAGCAAAAATACGAATAAAAAAGCTTAAAATTCGAAAGAAAATCAAAAAAATTTTAATATTTGACCAAAAATTAAATATATTTTTAATTAATAAAGATAAATTAACAAAAACCTTAAAGAATCAGAAATTAGTATCGATGGAACCCTCTCTAAGAACATTTAAAACATCCTGAAATTTATCCCATTCCTTGTCCTCAGGGCTATAAAGAGCTTCAGAAGAAGAATATACAAACAAATCACCAACAGAATCACCAGCAACAAACTTTTTGCCATCATTAGACCAACATAATTTATTAACAGGAATGACTTTATTATTTTTCTCGTCAGTTTCGAGATGAGGCTTGGAAATTTGAATAGAAACCTCTGTTTCTTCGTTCAAATCCCAAAGAGCGACTTTACCTGAACCATCTGCAGAAGCAAAGACAGAAGGATGAACAGGAGACCATGCAACGTCATACACATAGTCGGAATGTTCTTCGAAAGAAATGAGAGGGGTCTCTGTATTTTTTTGAGACCAAAGTTTGACGGTCCAATCGATGGAAGAACTCAAGAATAACTCTCCAAAGTCGATCAAACCTCTTTTGGAATGAAAACTCAATCCAGTAACTAAACCGTAATGACCACTATATTTGTCCTTCACACCACTTTCGCTACCGTGTCTGTAAGCGCGGAAAATGGAACCACTTTCACTTCCCGTGAAAAAGTTGTCGACTTCTCCATCAGGGAACTCCAAAACAGTAGACGCAACAGGAGTGGAAGTTTTGCTGGTAGAACTGGAAACATTCAACTCGAGAACTTCTTTGGGCTTCTCCAAGTTAGCGAGATCCCAAGCGCACATCTTCCCATCAGTGGAGACAGTAATCAAAGAGTTGGCATGTTGAGTACCGACCAAAGACATTCCATAAATAGGATGGGAGTGGCCAGAAGAAGACAAAGGTGTTTTTTGAACAGGGAATGACTTGGCACGAGTATCCCACAACACCAATTGTCCTGAATATGTTCCTCCTAAGATAACAGTAGGATAATATTGTGGCAAAAGGGTTGATGTCACACTTGATTGACATGTACATACTTTTTCTGGTCTTCCAAGTGTGTTTAGGACTGACCACAAGAGCACTACTCCGTCTGGGTCGTTGCTGTTTGTTTCGGAAGAGGAGTAACTCACTGCGAAGAGTTCGTTATGGATGGGAGACCAACTGATGTCTGTTATTGATCTGTTTTTTGACCATCTTTCATCAAACATTTTTGTTTCGAATGTTAATTTCTTTTCGTGTGCTCGTCTAGAAGAATATTAATTAATCATTTTTAAATTAATTTTTTATAATCTATTATCTAATGGATTTATAATCCTCCTTTGAATTAATCTTTGATTGATTTCTTCTATGAATAGTTTAAAGTTTATATCCATATTTCCATAAAGCAATATATCATAATTATTGAGATATTATAAGAAATTCTCTTTAAAAGATTACTTATTCTGTGAATCGAAAGTATCTATGGAATAATCAACCAAAATATCATATTGATTTGAACTATAAATCGCTCTTTCCATAGTTATAGATGCACGATCAATAAATTGTGAAAAATTTTCAGAAGATTTGATAATTTGTTTGTCTGTTTCGGAGATTTCAGGATATTTCTCTTCCTCCTCCACCTTTTCCTCTGGAACTTCTTCATTAGATTCTATTACGTGTGATTGAGTGATTACATGTGGCTTGTGTTCTTGTTCATTCTCTTTATTCTCAATTATGAATGTGGAATCACCGATTTGAGATGATTTATTATATAATTCTATTTTCTTGATTGAAGAGCAAATGAGAATAAGGAATAATATAAAATTAAAATCAAATATTTTCGTGATTATACAAAAATTTTAGATTATCATCCAATTATTGGATGATCCATGAATCAAATTTTGAGATCACATTGGTTATATAGTCAATTTTGATCTGAAGATGGTTCAAAATTAATTTTTTTTTTCCATATATTGAATCTTTGACAGTTATTACAATCTTATAATTTCATAATTTGAGTTTTAAATCTTTTTTCATATATCTTTCATGGTTTTATATTGGATCAATATTTGTTCATAATTTATAAAAATTTTTTTTTTTAAT
>JAMYWO010000288.1:0-45109 GCA_024220525.1 Cochliopodium minus
CATCTCGTCGTTTCTTACCAGGTATTTTAATACAGAAGGGATATCGTTTACAGTTTTGCCTGAGTCATTGAAAAATATAAAATAAAAAAATAAAAAATTTATAAAATAAAAAAATAAAAAAAAAAAATAAAAAATTTTGTTTAAAAATTAAAAAAATTAATCAAATCATAAAAACAAAAAAATCATTTTTAGGTAATGAAATGTTGGTTTACTTGAAGGACACTTGGGGTATACAAGTAAAAAAAAAATTTTTTTCATTTTTTATTTTGTAATCAATAATTAAAAAATTTATTTTATAGAGCATTCAATTGAGAGAGCCACATACTTTTCATGTGCAATACTCGAGCAAGGGTGAGTTCAAATACAAAGCAGAAGGGAGAATAGTCATTGACAGGTAATGATTATGAAACGTTTATAAAATAAAAAATGAAAAAATAAAAAAAATTAAATAAAAAATAAAATAAAAAATAAATAAAAATTTAAAAAATAAATTAATTAAAATAAATAAAATAATAAAATAAATTTATTTTTAAATTTTTTTATTTATTAGATATGGATATGGTAATATAGCGTTCTTCAGAGGCTACAAAACAATTAGTGAGGAAAACAAGTGGAGAATAGAGATCATGGAGATTTCTGAGAAGGGAATCTCTTTGGGGGTCACCAAGCTCAAATATTTAGAAGGGAAGGGCACTAATTTTGATCTCTACCTTGGACGTACCGCCGATTCATGGTAAAAAAAAAAAAATATTTTTTATTTTTATCTAATTTATTTTGATTATTATTTATTCCATATTATTTTCTTTTTTTTATTTTTTTATTTTACTTATTTTATTTTTAGTTTATTTTTATTTTTATTTTTATATTAATGATTAAAGGGGACTCAGAAGTAATGGAATCTTGTACCACGACAACGTAGAAACCCAAACAAGAGTTAACTACGAAAAAGGATATATAGTTGACATGTATTTGGACTTAGAAGAATTTCTCCTCCATTACAAAATCTTCGACCCCAAGGGTAACAAGATGTTTGACTATAAAATAGTGTTGGAGAACAAGGAGTCCAAAAACATTTTCAACGTTGATGAGTACGTTCCCACTGTTGGTTTGTTCAAAGGTTCTTCCATCATGTTACTCGAAAAAGCTGGTCATTGGAGACCTTCCTTGAATCATATATTCCCAGCTTATTTGTAAAATTCTTTAAAAAATCATTTTTCAATTTAAATTTTTTAAATTATAATATTTTATTTATTTTATTTTTTTTTAATTATAGGAGGAAAATTGCTTTTGTGATGGCTTGCATATTCAAGTTTGAAAGAAAGAAAATTGGATTCATCCCTAGAAATCTTGTTTACATGATTATTAATCGTTGTGATGCTTATTGAACAAAATTAAATCTTTTAAATTTCTTTTTTTTTTTTTATTCATACATTTAATTTTTCCTTTTTTTTATTCAACAATAATTTTTTCTTTTTAAAAATGATTTGAATAAACAATTGCAAAATTTTCGATCAACAAGTGCTGCATTACTCGAGGAATTACCACATTTTTTTTGAGTCTTTTAAATACAAGCAAAAGCTGGACCACATGGCAATCAAACTGCCTTGGGAATTTGTGATGGTTATTTCGGTTCCAATCCAAATTTCTCCAAGAAAAATTTCTTCACAATAATAAAAATAAAAATAAAAGTAATTAAGTAAATGAATTTTTACAGAATGAGATTCTTGACCAACATAAGGGGCATTTCATAAGAACTTTTAAAAATAATAATAAAAAAACACTTTATTGAAAAAAGTTTTATATTATTTTTTTTGATACCTCAGCAACATACAATAGACGAATCCCTTTTTATACTTTCTTCTACCAACAATACAATATTTTTCATCTCCTACCAAAATCTCCATGTCACGGGACTTTGTAACCCCGTTACTGGTTAAAGGAACCTTTGATTTAAATAATTTTGTGAGATTTTTATTTTGAGAATTTATTTGGTCCTTTTTGGGAATTATTTGAATTATATGTGATTTAATAAAATTATTTACAATGGTAAACTTGATCCCCACTGAAATATTTTTGGTGTAGGGAGATTCTTTGTACTTCTTTTTCATCTCTTCAGTCCATATCAACTCATCGATAAGTTTTGTTGCGTATGGCGTTTTCACTAATCAAAAAACAAAATATAAAGGATAATATAAATTAAAAATTATTTATTAAAAAAATAATGTTTACCTTGAACCACCTGTAGTTTATCTTTTTTCCACTTTCCATGAACTGTATATTCAGCTTTGTGACCATTCGAAGGACCTGTATGTAAAAAAAAAATAAATCAAAAATAATTGTACAAAAAAAATAATAAAATTGGAAAAAAAAATAAAATATTTACCTAGTGTACAAACAACACCACCTTTTTCTATGTAACTAACCAACTCATCTCCAAAAGAATCATTGTCTCTCTGATCCAAAGCTAACAAAATTTATTTAAATAAAAATAAAAACAAAAAAATAAAAAAAAAAAAAATAATAAAAAATAATTTCTCTCGAAATAAAATTTTACCTGAATTATTTCCCCCATCCAAAAAAATAACGGGAAATTTAGAAAAGTCACCCATTTGGAGTTTTATTTTTTCCCAGTTGTTGGAGGAATTGTGAATATCCACTTTCACGATGTTCTCTGGGTAGTTGTTTGTCAAGTAGTCCAAAACATTGGTTGGGCTTGAATAAATATATGCGAATTTTGTGGATGGATGTACTAACAACAAAAAAAGAATTAAAATTAAACAAGAATTTAAAATTATTGATTTATCAAATATATATTTGAGTGAAACACCTAATATTCAATTTCAGAAACGAATAAACTTTATTCTGAAATTTGAGGCAAATAGAATGAATAATAATTTGATACAAGGCTAAATTTAAAATATAGGCAAATATTTGATTTTGATATTGTAAATGAAACATTTGATTTTGATATTGTAAATGAAACATTTGATTTTGATATTGTAAATGAAACATTTGATTTTGATATTGTAAATAAAACGAAGGGTAATTATATGTTATTTACATTTATATATTCGTCAAATGTCCTATTAAAATTGAAAAGAAAAACTTACAATCTTGCATCAATTCAAAGAAAATCAAATACCTGTTTAATGATAAATAAAAAATACTTCAAATAAAAAACAAAGGGCAAATTTTTTTTTTTTTTTATTTTCATAAAGTCAATAAAGAAAAATTAAAAAATAAAAAAAATTAAAAAAAAAATTTTTTATTGGGCATTGAAAAAAATTAAATCCAAGAAGGTTGAAGGAAAAATTTTCTTCCATCAATCAGATTTCGATTTTTAGCTTTATAAGCCCTTTGTTGTTCCTCATGTGATTCAAATTCGACGAAAGCATGACCAGCACTGGTGCCGTTTAAGTTTTTGGCGATGTTGGATTTGACTACCTTGAAATCGGAGAACAAGGCGGACAATTGATTGTCGTCGAAGGAGTAGGGCAAGTTGGAGACGTGGAGGATGGTCTTGGATAACTCCTTCTTGGGATTATTTTTGTTGCGGATATTGTTGGTGTTTTTGCTGCGATGTCCAACAGTTTTTCCTACATGTATGAAATATTGGATTAATATTAATTAATCAGATTATATGTGATATTTTTTAAAAATTGTAAAAATCTTGAAATATTTGAAATTTCTTAGCATAAAATTATTGAGTTTTGTTTATATCAGATCATTTAAAGTATAATGCTTAAAATCATTTTGATTGCTATAATTAAAATCACTCTATCTTTATAATGCATAAAAATGATTTTACATATGATGCTCATTATGCCCGAGAATAACATATCTTAATTAGAAAGATAAATATTTTATTTTTTGATTTAATTTCGATGAGATTCTTGGTTTTTTGTTATGCTTTATAAAAAAATTTCATATTATAGCTCATTATAACTTGACTAAATTGTGGATCATATATCTCTGAAGATTTAAATTTCTCTTTGAAATTTCAAAGTTTATTTTACCATTATCGCTCTTTGATGGCTTATCAGTCGCCAATTTGACTTCCACAAGACGATCATTGATCACTGATTGATCCAAGGCAATTAAAGCATTGTTCATATCATTAGCATTGCTGAACTCTACATATCCAAAGCCCTTGCTCCTTCCATTTCTGGAAGGGATATTGGCTCCCTTTACGTTGAAATCTGCAAAAATTTGAAGCAAATCGTTTTCATCAAGATCAAAGGGAAGATTGTTGACCACCAAAGAGTATTCTGGCTTCACTTTGATTGTTGTCTCTTTTGAGGTTGATTCTTCATTCTTTTTAGAGACTCTCACTGTAATCACTCTCTCCTCCACCTTGGTTTCATCCAATTGCAATGCTCTTTGTTGATCTTTAGTTGTGTTAAACTCAACAAATCCAAATCCACGACCTATAATTAACGTAATTTTAATCAACAATGGTAATTATTTGTTGAAATCCTCTCTGATTGAATATAAATAGAATTGATTCGATATTTGATCGATTCCCAATATATGCGTTTTAAAAAATTCTATTCATTAAATTTATGCTTTTTCCAGAATAAGAGGATAATAGATTATATACAAAAATAATTTACTTCTTCCTGTTCTGGATAACACAACTGTTGCAGATTTCACATCATAATCTTTAAACAAATTTTTGAATTCTTGATTGCCATAACTCCAAGGAATATTGGAGACATATAAGATACTATCGCTTTCTTTTGGTTCATATGCTATTGTTGCCAATAATCTGCGATGTTCCAATTCAATATTGTTTATTTTTTCTATAATCGTTTTTTGATCACTCTCCTTCAATAGATGAACATATCCAACTTTGCTTCTTCCCTTTCTTTTTATTAATTCTGCTGATTTTATTTCAAAATCTTTAAATAAATTTTGAAATTGTTCATCAGTAGTTGAGAATGGAAGGTTGCTAACCTTGATGAGCTTGGATGGAAGTTTTGCTTCTTTCAATTGATCCATTTTGAAAAACAGATAGTAATAAATAAAAAAATTTGATTTTTTTTTTTTATTTTTTGAAAGGAACAAAATTTACATCTTGTTACAGTGCATCTGAAGTTATATTCAAATTAAGTATTAAAAAATAATTTAAATTTTTTAATTTAAATTTTTTATTTGGATAAATGTTTTTGGAATAACTGCAATGTGGAGTTGGGAATTTTCTCTTTTGCAAACCTGATTGCAAGCAAAGGAAAACTCATTTTCTTAAGTGAGAGAACAAACTTGATGAGGAAATCATATGAAGGAATCTCCCTGAAAATCATGAAAGCAGAGAAGAAAGGGTTGATAGAGAAAGAACAATTTTGATTTTTAAGTGATTGAAAATAATTAACTAATAACTCTTCTGAACTGTTTTTGAGTTGAAGTTGATCAAAGTAAGACATTAATTTGATTTGGATGGAGTTGAGGAAAAGAGGATCTATGAGTGGCTCTGTTAGGACGTTATATTCATAGAAAGAGGTGATAATCTTATAATCCCACAAAGAACTTTCAAAGTGAGAGTTGAAGCAATTTGACTGCAAGAGAACACAAAGGTTGAAGAGATCAAAGTAGGTCTGTATCATTTCTGGCTTTTCTTTTGTGAGACACTCATAAAGAACTTGCGTGGAGAAAGTAGAAAAAGAGTTTTGTGTAGATTCATCCTCCTTGGTATTGGTCTCATTGTTTTCACAAAAATAGTTTGCAAAAGAAAGGATGAAGGGATCCACTGTAAAAGTCGAAAAAAAGTGGGATTTAAAAATTTCTTTAAAAGAATCTTCCTTCATCGTGATAGATTGCTGGTGAAAATAGTTTTGAAAAATAGAGGAACAAACATTGGAAATATTCTTAGGAAAAGGAATCGAAAAAGAAAAATCAGTGGAGCCCTTAGGATCTTGAGTATAAGGAAGGTAACCTATCTTTCTCTTCACAAAAAGAGTGGTTGGGAAAATGTTTCTCAATTCGAGGGAGTTCGGGGTTATTTGAAGAGGAACGTCCACTGTGGTGTTGCTCACAGAGAAATACCAATATCTAGGACTGTTGAGTTGTATGGAATGTATGGTGTGGAAGGGTGGTAAGATGCATGGAGTGACCAAGTCGACGTACTCTAGTTTGTTGTTGTTTTGTGAGATGGTGTTGCTATCTTGTTTGGTATCTCTCTTTATTTGGATCTGTGGTCTTAAATACAATCTAATAGGAACGTAACAGAGTGTATTGTTGATAGAGTCATAAGTTTTTAAACATCTAAAAAAAAATGATACATTTGAAAAAGAGAATAAGTTTTGGATTATTTGAAAAAAATTTTTACCTATCTTCTGCTGCTATAACGTAGAGATGTCTGAAAGCTTGGTGATGATATTGATTGTCGTTAGGGGAATTAGGAAAGACAGGGAACAAAGAAGTAAGCAAGGCAGCAACAGCAGTGTTATTGTTGCTCAGAGTCAACTTGCCTCCACCCAAAAACAACAAACCAAGGGATATGTTGATCGCCATTTGAGATCCATAGTTGATTTGATCAGATTCATTAGTGGATTTACTCAATGAATATTCAAATTTAGTTTTCAACTGTTTGATCTTCTTTAAAAGAATCAAATCTCCCGATCCGCTCATTACCATTGCACAACTCAGAAGGAGGACGTTTTGGCAGTTTTCCAACACCAATTTGTGATCATCTATGCTTTTGTCTTTCATCTCTCTCAGTTTATCAAATTCAGAAAGGAGCAATTTGTATACACTGAGATCATGTGTGCCCGCATATTTGAATGCAAGAGAAAAACAACATCCAGTGATGAGATAAAGTCTAGCATTCAAAAGGGTTTTGTACTTGTCAGACAAACTGTGATAATTATCGTTTTGTTCGTAGTTTTCGAAATCTCTTTGTTGATAATCTCCTCTGATGGCATTCTCACAGATTGTTTGAGACAAAATAGAAGGGATCTGCCTTTCTAACCACTCAGTAGTTGGTCTTATTTTGTCCCACATGATCAAATTCTTGCACAAAATCTTAAGAAGAAGGAAATCGGCACGGATGCAAATAAAACCAAAGTAACTTTCAGGGATGACCAATCTGGATGCTACCGAAATGTTGTTTGTTTTGAGGAACATAAGACCAAGAGCCAAGGTTGCACCGGGTGCGGTCAAATCAACATTAATCTTGGTTCCTTCCATAACCAAACTACTAGTATTTTGATTTAAGTTTTGTCTCCCTTGGTAGGAAGAAGAAAGGGTATTGGTGTTGTTGTTTCCGCTTGTGCTTTGATTGTTGTTTGTGTTGGAATGAAAATGGATCCATGGGTTGAATTGTGACAACATTGGTGTGTTTCCATTGGTGGATTTGACCGAAGTGTGGAAGGGTACGCTGTTGAGGGGTTGTTTGGAGGAATGGATAGAATCTCCCGAAATCAATCTTTCCAATTGTTGAAGGACATTTTGGAATTGATCCCCCCCCCTTCCTAAAGCGATCCATCCCAAAGCTAAACCAGCACTAAGAGAATAAGATTCTCTGTAAAAGAATTTATCATCGTTTGGTTTCCTCGAGATTTCAGAAAGGAGGATCTCTATCATCCTTTTGTTTCCTGTTCCTTCAAAGAGAAGACCCAATCCTAACAATGCGGCAGAGGTAATTTGAGGTGAGACTTCCAAATCACTAGAAGAAGGAGGATGAAGAGAGGGGATGTGAATAGACAACAACTTTTGGAGATGTCCATTCATGGTACCTCTTTTTGAAGCAGCAGTACCCAACAACAATGCGATAGATGTCATTTGATGACTCTTGGATAGATAATCAAAAAGCAAAACATAAGATATGTTCCCCAGATGCCCATTCAATCCCAATCCCATCAGAAATCCAGCATGTGAAATAGATGAATCCAACGTTTCGCTTTTGGGCTGATTATCCATTTGATTGCTTCTTGAATGAGATGGTTTGTTGTAAGTGATCCAACTGGACAAGTTCTCTTCAATGTTAATTTTGTTGGTGGGAGCAAACTTGAGACCAGCAGCAACACCATTGTGAAACTTTGGCCAATCAAAATACTCTTCAGATATATTTGAAGACATATCCAGGTTGAGAATGGATTTGTTGGTAGAATTTTTCGCAGATAATTGGAGGACAGGTATTGGGATCTTTTCTGTGAGAGACATCTTTTTTGTTTCGGTCGACAAAGTAAGCATTCCTCTCCCAATGCTCAAAGACGTCACTCTCATTGTATTTGACAAGAGTTTTTGTTGTTGGAAAGATACAAATTCGTGATCACTCATTTCTCCTTGTGCCAAATTGAGGATATTGTATCTTGAAGATTGCAACATGTTTCTGACTTCTTTTAATCTATTATCCCTCCCGAATCTCAGCCAAGAAATCTCCTCTTTGATCTCTGTTCCATCTTCATCTTCTTCGGTAGAAATGGAATAAAGTTTTCCACAAGCAGAGTTAGCAGAAGTAGAAACGATGGTACTGAAATTGGAGATGTCATTTTCATTGGAATATTGCAAAAGAGAATTTGGCTTGAAAGAGTTATCCTTGAGCTTGATTTGTTTCTCTCTTTCCTCTCTTCCGATCAACTTGTAAAATTCTTCACTCATTTTCTCAGGAGGATCTAATCTACACAAACGAATATATTCTTTAATAGGCAAGGCAATACCATTTGGAGTTTCTTCGAGTTCTTCATAAGTAAAGTTATTTCTGACCATTTCTTGAACTACCATCTCTTGTACATTCTTTGGAGTACCACTTACACTCTTAAAAGTGAGTTCTGGTAAATTAGAAAGAGCAAACTTGGGGTTGCTTGTAGAAAAGGACGAATCTTCTTTGTTGGGAATGGGCACAGTGAAAGAAGGATCGGATATCCAGCAATATATTTTGCAAAATAAAAACATTCTGTTGATGGATTTCACATGAGAAGAGAGATTTTCTATATCGATAGGAAAATCTTCCTTTATCAGCTTCATTCTGTTTAACATCCAATTTCTAACACTGAATAAAGGCTTTGGAGAAGACTTTTTGTTAGTGATGTGTTTGTAAGGAGGAACAGAAGAAGAAGAGAAAATGTATTTTCTCATATAATAGTCGATGAAGTCGTTGTAATTCAAGATGTTTGATATTTCCATCACAATCTTGGATAATCTCTCCGAGAAACTTTGTTGCAGTTTATTGAGAAGATAACTTTCGTGAAGCAAATGAAAACGGTTGAGTATCTCCGAAATGTTTTTTCTAAAGAACTTTTCATCAGTAAACAGAGCTTTTTCTTTACGTTTAGGAACCATTCTTTTTGTATTCTTGTCCGATATTAAGAGATTAATATTTACAGTTGGACAATCAAAGCCAGAAGACATCAGTTGTTCCCAATCAAGCTCTTCCTCTTCCACAATGTTTGTTTCTTTTCTTTCTTCGTTATCTTCTAACAAAGATAAGATAATCAACAAAAAATTGTCCAAGCAAGAATTAGACGGGTTTCTGTGGTGTAAGGAAACAAGATCTCTCTCGATATTAAATTTTTGAGAAACCTCATTGCTGGAGAGTTTTATGGAGTCAACAATCGAAAGAAGATCGTCTAAAATAGTGATTTCTTGGCTGTTGGAGTTGTGTATTTGGAAAAGGGAGATAGAACATCTAAATTCATTCCCGTCGGATGTTTTTATGTTGAATTTGTTGAGAATAGGATTGGAAATGGATGAGATATACACTTTTTCATCCACTTGCATGTCAGAGTTGTTCTTTTTGTTTAAAACTGAAGGAGATACAACATTTTTCAAGTCTTTCTCCATTCTTGTGTTGTTAGAAACTAAACTGTTGTTGGAAATGTTTTCCATACTCACGCTATTGTTACTCATGTCAACCACGTTATTGTCCGACACATTCCCCATACTCACATTATTGCTTAGGCTTTTATTACCAAAACTCTCATTCAGACTTTGATTTCCCAAATTTACACTGTTGTTACTCACATTTCCCATACTCGCATTATTTTCCGAAATATTTCCCATACTTACATTATTGTTTGAGATGTCGCACATACTTACATTATTGTTACTCATGTCTCCCATGCTCACATTGTTTGAGATGTTCCCCATACTTACATTGTTATTGGAAATATCACCCATGCTCACATTGTTTGAGATGTTTCCCATACTTACATTGTTATTGGAAATATCACCCATGCTCACATTATTGTTACTCACTTCCCCCATGCTCACATTGTTTGAGATGTTGCCCATACTCACATTATTGCTTAGGCTTTTATTACCAAAACTCTCATTAAGACTTTGATTTCCCATATTAACACTGTTGTTACTCACATTTCCCACGCTCATATTATTTTCCGAAATATTTCCCATGCTCACATTAATGTTATGGCTCTTGTTACCAAAACTCCCGCTCATGCTCTGATTTCCCATACTTACATTGGTGCTGCTTGGATCATTCTCCTTGTTTTCTTCTATACTGATATCGCTGTTCTTCAAATTTGTCTGGCCTCTTTTGACAGGAGAATGGAAAGTGTTAGTTTTGAAAAGAAAAGAGTGATTAGGTTGGCAAATGGTCAACAAACAGTTGTTCCTGTAAATTCTCAAAACACCCTTGAAGTCTAGTGTCAACAAATCTGTAGCTAAACCAAAAAACCCAACAGAGTTTTTGAAATGAGGAGAAGCATTGATGGAGATCGCTTCTCTCAGCCTCAACTCTTTTTGCTCCTCGTCTAAAAGAATGGCCAATTTCTCTACAACAACAACTTCTGTTTCGGACTTTTGAGAGGCGACAAAAACTTCCAACTTGGAGTTTTGGAGCTTGTATATGTAAAAATGGAAGAGATGATCTTTGTTCCAACAAGAAGTAGTGCAGATGGAAGTACATTTCTCGGTGGTGGATTCCTCTGTGTAGATGCATTTCAAAAATATTTCAGATTGTATCTGATGATCCAAGTCCAAATATGTCGAGTTTTCGTTGATGTCCAAGAAGTTTTGGGAGAGGTGGCTTTCTTTCTTCTCGTTGGTCTTTCCAAGCACTTTCAAGAAAGATCTCTCGTTTTTTTTGTAGAGCAGGAAAAAGTTGTGTCTTTGCTGGTAGACATCATAAATGACCACAATGGGGTTTTTGCTGTCAGAATAAATAATTTCGTAGTTTTTTACAACATAAAAAGAGTTGTCGAGATTGGATTGGCTATGCATGGATGTGTTTTGAGATTGGAATATCGAGATGGGCAAGATCTCAGAAAGAGGATGTGACAAAGAAAACAAGATTGGCTCGTTTTCTCCAAATACTTGGTTATTCTTTCCTTCAAACAAAGGAATACTCTCTGAAATTTCTCTTTTGCTTCTTCTTAGCAACAATCCTAGTGGCATCGGAAATATTTTATGGATAGGGCAAGGCAGCACGACCGAAAAATGTCTCCCATCTGCGTAGAATACTTCTAATCCCTCTTCGTGTAACACACATAGAGCCTTGGAGAATTCTTTTCCATCCATATTGTTTTCTTTATCAGATATTTCCTTCTTTTTTTCAAAGATATCCTCATCTTGGAATATTGTCCAACATGCAGAAATTATATCTGATGCCAAGGTATATTTTTTTATCAATTTATTCGAACAACTCCATGTGATTGTATTTTTATATACGAAAATCTCTTCTTCTTTGCTTTTATTGAATGATTTCTCTTTTTTATTTTCTTCTGAATTTTTTATTTTTGGTGGATCATAAAGAGTATAATAGCTTTTTGAGATTATCTCTTTATCACTCAATATATTCAATGATTCATCTTTATTTGTACTGATTTTTTTATTAATCAATTGTAGTTGATTTAAACCAAATGGTGCAAAAAATCCATCAATAAGAATATTATTGAGAGGTATATTAGAAGTATTGGAGATATTTTCAGTGATCATTTTTTTTTTTATTTATATTTAAATATACAAACCAAACAATTGATGAAAATCCTCTCTTATCCATTTGATTTTTGAATATAAAGAATTGAATGTATTTTTTTGATTATTTATCCTCAATATTTTGGCGCCAAAAAAAATATAATTGAAAATTTTATTTTTATTCAAAAAGATATGTTATACTTGAATAACATAAACTTTATTACAAATAATATGATCAGAAATGAGATTTCTCCACATTAACAAGATCATCAGTTGGATTCTCCAAAAGATTCAACCCTATAAGCTTTGCAGAGTCTTGGATTTCTTCCAAAAGAGAAGGAGAAGTGGTTTCAGCAGATTTGAAGACAGATTTGATGAACGAAGATTGTTTTTCGATAATCTGATACAAAGATGAAACCTTTTGGTTGTAAATGTTGCGAGTTTTTTCCAAGAAAGATTTCATTTCGAGTATCAGGTTATCACTTTTGCAGAGTTCTTGTTTCAATTGTGATTCTGATTTCTTCAATTCAAGATTCTCGTTTGCAATGGAGACCATGTTGTTTTGGGAATAATGCTTGTCAATGTTGCACAACAAAATCTTCAATTGAGTTTTCAATATCTCTTTTTGGTTCATGCAAATGTTGTAATCATCCTCCAGTTTCTTCATTTTTGTGTTTTCTACTTGAAGTTCATTCAAAACTAGTGTGTATTTCTGATTGAGATCATCCAATGAATTTTTAATAACATAAAGTTCTTGTGAGTTTGCCTCTTGAGTCTTTGTGGCTAGTTCCAATGAAGATACAAGTTTAGAAGATATCATTTGACATTCTTTTTCGAGACTGTCTACAAGTTTACTTTTGGATTCCAGATCATCCATTAACTTGGCGATTTCGTTTTCCTTTTGGTGAATTTGTTGTTTTGATTCTTCTTCTTTCAATAACTGATTTTCTAAGATCTCTTCTTTTTGTTTGTACAATTTATTTCTTTGTTCAGTTTGTGATTCAATGGTGAGATCTTTTTCTCTGATCACCTCTTCCTTTTCTTTGATTGTTTCTTCTCTTTGTTGAATTAACNAATCCTGCAACAGTCTGCTAGCAGGCTGTAGAAAGCTGTTTTTATTGGGAAAACACCCTGCACTTTCACCGTTAGGGGATCGGAAAAAAAAAAAAAATCATATTGAAAATATCATATGTAGGTATTCAAAAAAAAAAGTTTTTCCTTTTAAAACAAGGATGTAGGTCCAAAATACTATACTCTCATCGATAAAAGGACCAATTAGTCAAAAATTCCAAAAGCCTTAAAAAGAAGGCAAATAAAATGAATTGAAGAGATAAATGCAACAAAGAAGAAGGTCTATTAATACATTATCCATCAATATATATAAAATTATGGAATTTCTTCGCATTTTTAAATATTGATATTTGCTAACCGAAACAACTCCCATTCAGAGATGATTTTCAATTCATCCATAATATCTCCCAAATCTCAATATCTAGACCAGTTTTTTTTTAATATTCTTAATTAAATTTTAATTGACTAAATTAAAGATTTATTATCATCCGAAACACATATTGTGCACTATTAGAACAATATCCCATCAATATATATAAAATTATGGAATATCTTTGCAATAATTAAATATTGATATTTGCTATCCGAAACAACTCTCATTCAGAGATGATTTACAATTCATCCATAATATCTCCCAAATCTCAATATCCAGACCAGTTTTTTTTATATATTCCTAATTAAATAAATAGAGAAAGAATTATAGATTTATTATCATCCGAAACAGATATTGTGCACATATTCTTATATTCTTTTATTAATCTACGAACTAAATTAAACAAGAAAACCCAAAACAAAATATAGAACAAATTTAGGGAGAATTTTCAACAAACAATGCTTTCTAATAAGGAAACAAATAAAAACATTTCTTTTGACCACAGTTGGGAACAGTTTGTAATTATCAGGGGTAAATTGTCCTCTCAGGTGATGAGAAGGTAAGGTGAACTTCATGAAATCATTGATTTCGTTGTAGAAAACGTCACAGCCTCCAAATACGTAAATGGAATTTTTAAGAAGGCAACCTGAATGACAACTTCTCCCATACATTTCAATGTCATCGCACATCATTTTCCATTCCAAGTTTTTCATGTCTTTGTTAGAATTTATGATTTTTAAAAAATTGAGTGAGAAAAATTTTTTGATTTTTTTTTTTTTTACCAAATCTCCATATGTCTCCGAGTGAATAGGTTTTCACTAACGAGAAAAATAAAATTAAATTAAATTAAAAGAAAAATTGATTACTATTTCCTCCTCCAAATATGTAAAAAAAATTGGATCTTAAAAATAAAGATAAGAAAATTAAAAAAAATTAAAAAAAATTTTAATTTTCTAGAACCAACCCTTTTGGGTGAATTGTCAAATGAGCGTATCTCACAGGGGGGATGACTTTTGTTTTTAACTGGAGTTTTTCCCATTTGGATTCTGCAAATGAATAAGAATAGATGTTTTCATCATACTCTGGGTTTGTCATACGACCTCTTTATTTTTTTTCAAGATTTATTTTTATTCTCATTTTTATTTTTTTATTTTTATTTTTTTATTTTTTTATTTTTTTATTTTTTATTTATTTATTTTTTATATTATTTATTTTGATATTTTTTAGGAGCCTTGTCAGTTTTAAAAAATTTAACCCATATAAATAGAGCTTATGGTCGTAATAAACTAGTGAGGGGTAACTCCTTCCTCTGACCGAAACGCCTTTATTGTTTGGCAATAACTTCCAGAAGTGAGAGCCTTGTAAAAAAAGTTTTAATTTGTAAAAATAGATTGATCAAAAAAGATTAACTTAGATCGAATTGATGAAGAATTTCCAGTCTGTCAACACCATTAAATCTAAAAAATTTAACAACTTGTTAATTTTTTATTTTTTAAAAAAAATATGTAAATCTTATTATTTTATTAATCTTTGCATTATTTTTTATTTCACCCTCCAAAAGTATACAACATTCCAGTTTCTTCAAGAAAATAATTTCCTGCACCTCTTCTTAATTCTGAAAAAAAAAAAATGTTGTTAATAAAACTTATTAATAAAATATAAAAAAATGATCACACAAAAAAATTTTTTTTCAGTTTTATTTACCAGGTATATCTCCTCTTGCTTCGTTTATAAATACCCACTTCTTCATATCACGATCTAATTTGTGTAGGTCATTTAGATTTTGCTGATAAACGATACATTAATAAAAATCTTTAAAACTGATAAAATGGTTTTCTTTTTTTAAAGTTTTTTTTAAGATTTATCTTATAAAAAACATTTTTATCATCCCCAAATGTTGATAAAGGATCAATACAAATGATAATATGATAGCTGATATAGTTTCCTTTACAATTGAAAATGATAATAATTTGTATATGAAATTTTTTTTGTAAACTTTATCGAGTAAACAGTAAAAACCAAGAGTCGCATCGAAATTTAAACAAAAAATAAAATATTTTTCTTTCTAATTAAGATATGTCATTCTCGGGCATAATGAGCATCCCCAAAAATTTTTTTTGTAAAATTATTTGAATGCTTTATTAAGATAAAGTGTTTTCAATTATACAGTAATCATACTTAAAATAATCTGATATAAACAGAACTCAATAATTTGATGCTAAGCATCAATAATTCAAGATTTTTCTAAAAATATCACATATCCTATGTTGAGATGTAAAATTTTAATGGATCATGCACAGTAAAAATAATTTTTGTAATTCAATTATCTAGATAAGATTTTTGAATTTGATTTACCATATTAGAATTTATACCACTCGATAGATATATTTCATTGTTATGTGTCCACATAATCTGCCCATATCTTGGAGATGGTGTATTTTCTTTTCATTTTGAAAAAAAAATTAAATTTGGATGTATTGGTCCAATATATCCTCTTACCTGTTTTTATTTCACTCCATATCTTCACCTCTAAATAAAATGGAAGAATATTTGAAAATTTATTGACACAATAAAATTGAATGGCCTACCAGGATCATAATAATAAAAGTCATTTCTGAATATATCATTATTCTTCCCTAAATATCAAAAAAAAATATTCAATTTTTCATTTCGGATCTTCATTGGAATATATAATCTTATTTACCACCATACAAATAGATCTTGTCATCTTTGACAAAACAGGATGAGAAAAATCTGGCAGGAGGGGATTTATTTTGATCTTGGGTCAAATCTTCCCATTCACCCTCGAATGTATCGAGTTTATTTTTTAATTTGCCCCATTCTCCTTCAAAATACATTTTAAATTTTATTTATGAAAAATAATAATTTAATCACAAGAAATTTGTTGTAGTAATTTTTGAATAAAGAAATCACTAACTTTATGATTACCTGTCTTAAAAAGTTTTGTTTATTTCAATTATTATTTTTTAAAGCAATTTTGCAACAATCAATGATAAAATTAATTTTATTTATTTGAAGCTGACTTAATAATCAGAAACAAGATAGGTTTGGGTACTTTGTAGATGTTGAACTTTGCCCAAAATGTTTGCTTTGCATTCTCTTTAAACATAGAACAAAAGAGGAGACTGTGTCTTTGAAAAATTAGGAGAAATGGACAAGTTCAAAAGGAGACCACTCCTTAATTTTAAAATTAAACAAAAATAAATAATAAAATTTCTTTTAAGATCATAATCTTGTTTTTTACTTATACAAAATCAATGTTTTGTATCAATTTTAATCCATTAAAAAAAAGTTGGCAAGCATCGTTCCTGTATTCTTTGTCACCAAGCCCGAGCCTACCACTGTTCCCACAAAAGAAAATTTGCTTGATTATAAATTAATATTAAACTTTTTTTAAAAAAGGACATTTTTGGACGAGCAATGGAATTGGTAATTTTAACTGTAACCCTGTGAGTGATTCTTGCTACCAAAAGGGAGATGTGATCTAGATGATTGCAAACACAAAACAAGTTAAATATTACCTTAATGATATACTAAAATTCGAGCACGATTACATTTTTGATTGTACTAATTTGATTTTACACCCTTTTGGTAATTTTCGTTTGATTATTTATAAAGGACATGTCCTTTTTTATTCAAAATGTTTAAATAAATCAAAAATTCAGTTTTATAACAAAAGAAAATTGTTTCTGAGATGGAAGAAATCCAAGGCTTAATATTTAAAAAAAAAAATGAAAAATACAAGAATTGATAGCCATCTTTTGCAGTTATTGTGTTATGATTATAAAAGTATAATAGTGATTCAATATAAATACATGGAGACAGAACAAGATAAAAGCAATCTCCAGAATCATCTCAGAGCGGATGGGATAGTTCATTATGGGACTGCCAAGGAAATACGCAAGACAATAATAGAATATGCAAATAAAGAGAATGAATTGAAGATAAAGGGGATATTGGAGTATATAGGAAAAGATGAAGAAAAAATAGCTTTGGTATTCACCAACAAAAACTTTAAGACGATGATAGACAAGATAAAAGCCTTCAAATATCCGAAATGTGCAATATGTGGGCAAATAGCACCGCAAGATGTATATACCAAAGAGGGACTAACAAATCTCGATCCTTCACAAACATCAAATCTCGCTGTACAAAACATAGCAACAAAGATAATGAAGGGGAGAATCTATTTTCTGAATAATGTGCGTATAATAGAAGCTGGTAAAGTGATAGGTAGTTCTGCAGCTATTTTGTTGGAAAGACTGAAGGTGAAGCCCTTTTTGATCGGAGTAGAGGTTCTTGGGCTGTACAATGCTGGGTTTGTCTATAGTTATCTTCAGTTGTCGAACAGTTACCAAGAATTGATGAAAAGTTTAAGGAAATGTAAAATTATATTCAAAAATGATTCATCCATCATATTTTATTTATACCCTTCTTAACATTCATAGATTCGATTAATCCAATATTTACAGTTGAAATGATTTATATTCTTTGATTTTTATTCTTTTTTTTATTTTTGGTAAAAGGCTTGAAAATACAAGCCTCAATTTCGATAGAAACTGGAATTCCGAATCTGTCACTTCTTCCATATTTCTTCACCAAAGCAATCAGCAACTCTCTTTTCGTATCACTTCAAACCAGCTTGGATTTCAAAGGGACCAAAGAACTCAAGAAAAAAATCAACAAGAACATCGAATTTGAACAAAACATCTACATTAATGATGACACAAAGTTTTACTTAAATTACTCTAGCGGAATTCTTTGGAGTTCAGATCATTTTGGCTATTATCCCTATAGTGTCAGAGAAAGAATTCATCTTTTTTATTTAGGCCTCAAAAAATTCTCTAAAACAAGCCGTGCTGTTTTCCCAAAGCCTTTGATTTCCATTATTTTGGAGTTATATTTGCGATCTCTTTCGATAATTATACTCCGTGTGGAACACAGTGAGTCTGATGATGGAATTTTTGATTTGTTCAATTAAAAAAAATTATTCATTTGCTTTCTATTTCTATTTATTTTTTTCCTAAATTGAATTTATATTCCAAGTTTAGATCAAAATATAAAAAAAAAAAATAAATGACCAAATTTATTTTATCATCATGGATTTTAACCTTGATTATTTATTCTATGCTCCCTTCTTCCAACTTGCAAAGCATTCCAATCAATTGTAAAATAAAATATAATTATTTATTTATATTCGTTAACAACTCTTTCAATCAAAAAAAAGCATGCAAAGTATGATCACAAATACCAACACGGTCAGTTACTATCTCAATAACTCTATTGATTGTTCGTCAATAATTAATTTTAATCCTATTGGGAGTTATGGAAATACGTATTTTAAAGGTAAATATATATAATATTTTATAATATTTTATAATATTAAACGAAAATATTTTTTTTTCAAATGCCCAGTGCAAATTACGAATTTATTAATATCTTTCTCAAATAATAAAATGATAAATATAAATTAGGAACACTTGATGGAAAAGGATTCTCTGTATTTAATTTATCAATTTCAAATAATACCATCACCAATGGAACATCCCTCATAAGTTATGGATTGGACTGCACAATAAAGAATATCTCATTCATTGATTTAAAAGTAATCTCCAGCAGTCAATTTGTTGCATTTATATTTGGAGAATGTGATAATTGCATTGTGAATGATGTGAATATTTCCACTTCATCATCTCCCTCCAATTTGTTGAATGCAACAGGAACTTCAAATTATGTTGGTTCATTGGCAGGATATTTCTTTCAATCATCAGTTTCAAATTGTTATATCCAAAATACAATAGTGAGTGGAGAATATTGTCTGAATGTTGGTGGATTGGTGGGGTATATTAAAAATAAAATATAATTTTTTATTATAATTATAATATAATATGTTTTTGATTTATTTATTATTAATTTTAAAGTGTTGCAATTCAATCTAATTTCACCAATTGTCACAATTCTGGTTTTTTGTCTAGTCCTTTTACAATCATAGTTAAAGGAAATGGAACCGTTGGTATTAAAAAACATTAAATAATAGGAGTTAAATATTATTTTAAAAACTAATTTTTTGGCATATCAATTTGTAAGGGGGTTTGATTGGAAATATAATAAATTCGACGATATCAAATAGTGGAATCAGTAATGGAGCACTTTATTCTACATATGCATACATAGGTATTTTTAAATTTTAAAGAATTTATAATTATTTCCTTTTATTTTAAAAGGAGGAATCAGTGGTTTTGTACAGGATGCCAATTTAAATGGGCTATATGTTAAATCAAGCGTTTCAATCAATACTCTTAATGTTGGAGCAGGGGGTTTGGTTGGAGCATTTACAGCACAGAATTATACTGTCGCAAACTACACAATCTCTAATCTGTATTCCAAAGCAAATGTACAAAAAATTTTTAATAATTATCTTTTTTACCTTTGAATTTCTTTTTTAAAAAAGGTAACTGGAAACAATACTGTAGGCGGATTAATAGGAGGAATAATTTTCTTGTAATAAACAAATTTTATTTCTTTAGTCCCTCAATTTATTTTTGATTTTAAATAGTAAACCCTTAAATTTTGTAAACGTAAAAAACTCTTATTCTTCAAACTATGTTTTCTCAAGTGGAGATAAGGTAGGGCAATCAATAGGAAATTTGTTTATGGGTAATAATTGCGAACTTTTAGATGTTTATTACAACAATGAAACATCTTTATTTTCTGCGATTGCAAATGGGACTACTTGTGTTGGAGGAACTGTACCAATTGGACTGAGTTGTGGAGAATTATACTCCAATGTCATTAGTAATTATAATTTGTCACTGTGGGATGGTGATAATCTTCTCATTGGTAAAATTTTAATTTTCTTTAATCAAAAATTAAATTTTCAAAACTTTTTTTCGAAATTAGAATATCCCAAAACATTTGGGAACTGTAATTGTGCGTCGGGATGTCAAACAACACCCCCCTCAACTGTATCCCCTTCCTCAACAAACTCATTCACATCAGGGCCAACACCCACGAATACCCCAACAACATCAGCCCCATTCACAACGGGACCTACAACCATTACCCCATCTCCACCCACTAATACTCCTTCATTCTCAACGGAGTTGTCAACCATAACTCCAACTCCATCCACTAATACTCCCTCAAATTCATTCTCAACAGAGTTGTCAACCATAACTCCAACTCCTTCCACAATGGTAACTACAACATCACAAGATGATCTTCCTACTTTGTCACCATCTACCATCACCCCATCAACTAGTTTGCCTTCAACAAATATACCCTCAACTATTATTCCAATCGTCTGTTTATATCTTGTTCCGAATTGCCAAAACTGCGGACAAAGTGGCCTTAAAGTCGATTCAACCAAATTCAATATTTCATGTGTTCTTTCTACCAACAATAAATGGGGTTATATCTTCACTGCTATCTCTCCTAATATCTCAACTACCATCACTCAATCAGTCAGTCTGAATAAAACAACAGTAACTATTGGAGGTAATTTGACAATCACCCAAGCTGTGACATTCAACGATTCGAGCTTGGTTGTCA
Organism: Cochliopodium minus; assembly: GCA_024220525.1. Lineage (NCBI taxonomy): Eukaryota > Discosea > Himatismenida > Cochliopodiidae > Cochliopodium > Cochliopodium minus. Next base: position 20,888 of record JAMYWO010000288.1, read on the forward strand.
TTGGAGGAAATTTCAACCAAACTTCTGGTTCATCGATTGTAATTTTTCTTGCAAATGATATTAGTAAAAGTCAATATCTCAACGTTTCTGGATGTGTCACACTTGATGGAAATATTACGATTGTTTTAAGTCAACAGATCAAAACTGGAAATGTTTCTGTTCCTTTGGTTGCTTACAACTGTTCTGAGAAAGTTTCTTTCAACAACTCCCAGCTCAGTGTCCAACCCACTTACAAAAACAACAATTGTGATAAAGTGGGATCTACCAATAACCAACAAAACACACTTTCTATGTCTTTATCTTCAACACTAGGTACAAATTGTAAAGGTAAAAAAATTTCTTCATTTTAAAGTTTCTTAATTTTTCTTTTCAATTTTAAAAAAAGGACTGTCTACTAGGGCGATTGTTGGAATTGTTGTGGGAATAGTTGGTGGAGCTTTTCTGGTTATAATCATTGGTGTTCTTTCCTTTGTCCTCGTACGCCATAGATTTAATAATCAGATTATGAAAGTAGACAACGAAATGCAAATTAAATGATAGTTTTTTTAAAAAATTTCTAGTTCTCTATTTATTTATCTTGTTTTGAATTAAATCATTTTAACGAAATTTTTTTTTAATTATAATCGTTAGTGCAAAATTTCAATCACTTTGGCATTAGGACAAAGGTCTATGGCAGCATTTACAAAAGTTGTTTTGAATCCTTCAATGGAACCAATGCCAACATCATCATGAACGTGTCTTGTTATTTATAAATAATTCATAAAAATTTGCTTTTTTTTTTTTTTTGTTTTAATTTTACCCAAAGCAATGAACATCTGGTCTCTTTTCAAGAACAACTTTAAGGAGTTGAGGGATTCCCCAGTGTTCATACTTATAATGAGGATTACCACAAAAAACACATTTGTCTAAAGGTAAATTTAAAAAATTTGAACTTTTTTTAATTAAATATTATAAAAAAAAGTTCAAATATTAATATTTAATTTATTTTTTGAATTCAAATATTTTATTAGATTAGATTTAGATAAATTGTTTCTTTTTTAATTTTTTTTTACCTGTTTTAACTCCTTCTCTCCAAGCAATGTCCATGACTTTCAAAGGAGGAGCGTGGGTGATGAGAATGTTGGTGTCATTAGGTATTTTGTAATATTTATTCAACAATTTTTCTTTGTTGGAAACACAAAAAGGTCCACAGTCCCTATTCAAATATTTTTAAATTAAAGATTAAATTACTTGTTATTATTTTTTATTTTTTATTTATTTTTTTAATAATTTTTAATAATTTTTATTTATTATTTATTTATTTATTATTTATTATTTATTATTTATACTTAAATTTTTAATAATTTTTTATTTTTATTTTTTAATTGTTTTTACATCCAAGGAGTTCCATAGATTTTCAAAGAGTTAATCTCCACAAAAGAGTCTTGTAAGTAAATAATGTCTTTAAAGATTTGTTTGGACATTTTTTGGATTTCCTCCACTTTTTTTTCTTTTGAAAAAGGGACCATATTTATATCGTGATTTCCTTTTTAAAAAATAAAAATATCAATTAAAATAAAAATTACAAAAATAAAAATGATTATTTTAAAAATAAAAAATAAAATGATAATTTTAAAATAAAATATAAAATAAAAATTATAATTAATAAAATTTAAATAAAAAATAAAAAATAAAAAATAAAAAATAAAATATAAAAAATAAAAAATAAAAAATAAACAGAATACCATCTTTTTCATTCCAAAAACCAACATATCTTTCATGTTCATCTTCATAAATAACTAAAGATTNTGTTCTTTATTAGGAATTGAATGAAAGTTGAAAAAACTAAATAATATTGTTTGTGAATGAAAAATCCCTTTTTGTTTCAAAATAATTTCAATGAAATTATTTTCTACTTTGGTAGAATTTGGTGAAATTTCTCCTAAATTTCTTCAATGAAGTTCATTAATAAAAAATAAATTAAGAAAATAAAAAATCCTCAAAATGATCGTTCCTATCTTTATCCAGAACAACAAAATATTTTTTATATTTGATTCAAAAAAGATTTCTTTTTAAAAAAAAAAAGTTGATATAACCAATATGACGGAGGATGTGATTAAACTCATTCAATTTTCTAATATATTGAAATTAATTTAAATTTCTGATTATGAAAAAGAAAAGGATGGTATAATAGAAGCATCAAAAGAACTGGCAAGTTCTGTAAGGCTTTATTGCGCAATTAAAAATTTCTAAAGCAGGTAAATTTACTATTTTTTTAATAATAGAATAAAATCCCTTCAAAATCATTTATATTATTCAGTATTTCAATTAAAATAATGAATTATTTATTGAATTCTCTCAAATTATCTAAGATATGAAACGTAATTTTGTATTTTCATAAAATATTTTGATGTAAATTGGAAAATCTTCAAAACTTTATTCAAATTAATTATTTTTTAATAGAAAATCTAACAGCAAACATACTGGTAATTTTTGAAAAGTTCAATTTATTTTTTATATCATTTTAACCTTAATTATTTTGAATCACAGGCATCATCTGACAAAATTTTTTGGCAAAGAATTTATTATTAAAATGGATGCATTGAAGTTCTTTTTCGATCCAATTTAGATTCTTGCAAACATTGATGAAAATATTGTGAATTTGGATCTTAATATTCATTTTTTGAAATTAAAATTTAAAACGAAAATTAAAAATTATTCCAAATAAGATTCCAAACTTTTTTAATATTTCCTATTATTCAAATTTCATAAAGATTCTCTTTTTTACAATTTTTTTTTATTTTGAAATCTCTATGAAATTTAATAACAAATAAGTTCCGAAAAACAGGGTGTTATTTTGTATTTGCAGTCTGTTTTTCACTAACAAAAAGTGTGGCTGCAAGTGCAAATTTGTGTGGGATCACAGGCTGTTGCAGTTTTCTCTAAATTTTGAACGAATCCTGCAACAGTCTGCTAGCAGGCTGTAGAAAGCTGTTTTTATTGGGAAAACACCCTGCACTTTCACCGTTAGGGAATTTTTCAAAATAATAAAATAATATTGAAAAATTATATAAATCAAAATTAAAAACAATGAAACTTAAAATTCTTTATTGCTTTTCTTTTTTTAAAGAAAAATTCCACCAAAAATATTGGCTTTTTGAAATAAATTAAGGTTTTATAAAAATCAACAAAGTAAAAAAAAGCATCAATTGTTCTCCAACTGATTCTGCAACTCTGAAATTTTCTTTTGAGCTTCCTCAAGTTGTCTTTTCAAAATGTTGATTTGAATTTGTTGATTAGAACGAACACCCTCTTCGAACTTTTTCTTTAGTTCGTACTCGTTCTCCATTCTTTTGATGTGGAGCTCCACTTTTTTGTCGATGAGCCTCTTTTCGTGCTCATACTTTAAATCGACCAACATTTCATTCATTTTTTTCTGTAGCTGAACTTCCAAGTGGTTTAATTCTTTATTCTTTAAAAAATTTTAAAAAAAAATTTTAATTATTAAAAAAAAATAACTAAATTCTCAAAGAAAAAATTAAAACTTTTAAAATTTAAAAAAATTTGCTTTTTTGTTTTAACAAAATATTTATCAATTTCAATTTTTTAATTATAAGAAAAATATTTCTTACTTTTTCTGATTCAAATTGTAATTCAATGTTTTTCTTTAACCTATCACTTTCGTTGTTCTCATTCAAAATTTTTTGAGTGTACTCTATTTCAAGAAAAGAAGAACAACGCTTGATGATCTTCTTCTGGTTCGAAACAAGGAAAACTCGAATATTGGTGACGTCAACAGTGTATTCACCTCTGCAGTACGAAGTGATGTGTATGGCATTGCATATTTCTTCTTTGGTGAATCCTTCTTCTACCAACTCTCTTGCTGCGTTGTACAAATTGTTGGGCTTTCCTTTGAAATTTTCTAATTTTTGTTTTTCGATTTTTAATAAAGCATCAACATACCTTTATTTAAATTTTTAAAAGTTATTAAAGAGATTTTCAACAATTTTTTTTTTATTATTAGAAAAAAAGTTTATGTAGTTTTATTATTATTAAAATTATTTTTTAGTATCATATTTACAAAGTTATTATCAACTACTCATTTTGAAATAAATTATAAATAATTAAAATTAGTTATATTATTTTTCTATAAGTTTTATTTTTTATTATTTATTTTGAAATAAATTGTAAATAATTAAATTTAGTTTAGTTTTTAATTATTTTTTTTTCTTACAATTTAGTTTCAATGTCTATGCAACAACTTTCCAACAATTTACAGGCCAAATTAGCTAAATAATCATTGGAAGAAGAGAGATAGAACATGAGCCCCTCCACTCCACTCAAATCTCTGATAGTAAATCTGATTTTTTGGTTTTGGGAGAGAATAGACAAAAGCTCCAAACAATCTTCTATCACTTTTTCTGTTTTGTTAAACATTGAATCTAAAATGATTTCTACTCCTCCCAATTTTCTCACTTTTATTCTATTATCTACAATGACAAATTTTTTTAAAATAAATGAAAACAAAACAAAAAATTTTTCAATAAAAAATAATAACAAAGGAAAAAAAAAAAAAATAAAATAAAATAAAAAATCATCAATTAATAAAAATAAAAATAAAATAAAAATATAAAAATTCAATAAATAAAAAGTAAAAATAAAAAATACAAAATTGAAACAAAAAATTGAAATAAAAAATAAAAGTACAAAAATAAAAAATTACTAAAATTGATTAAAAAAAAAAATGATAATAAAATGAATAAATAATATAAAAAATAAAATTAAAAATTTGAAATAAAAATTAAAAATTTTTTGTAGACCTTCAGTAGAACAAATATGAGAAAGGATGGTCAAGATATTGGTTACAATGTTTATATCATTAGAACTCTTCAACATCTTGAGCATCTGCACAATGGTCTGTTGAGAGATTACAGAAGTGTCAGTCTTTTTAAGATTGATGTTGGTGAAAGAGTTAGTCAAACGAGGCTGACTTTGGCTGATTTGAACATCTTGTTTGAGAGTGTTTCCCTGTATGAGAAGCAAGTAGAGGATGAAAACGCAACTTTCGTGGATGTTCGAATTTTCTTCGTTTGAAAGAAAACTGAAAAGCTTGTCTACCATTTTGTTTTCAAACAAGATGTTGTGTGATGCTTTTTTTTAATATTTAATTATTGTAATTTAAAAAAAAAATTTGATAAAAAATTATTATTTTTTCGGAATTAAAATATAACTTCCGAAATGTTTTAATAAATAAAAGGTTTGAAATGGAAAAAAAAAAAAATATTTCCTTGAGATTAGATGTTTTCAAAATTTTCTTTTGAAATTTAAAAATTAAATTTTTTTTACCTTCATTTTTCGATATTTGTTTTAGGATGTTGATTGAACTCTTTTGGATATCCACATTTGGATATTCCACAAAAGAAATGATGTTTGGCAAGAATTGGGAATCGATCTTTTTGATGTTGGCATCATATTGAGATGTTACTTCCAATATCAACAAGCAATTTTCTATTATCAGCTCATCATTAGTATTGGTGAGGTATTTCTTGATCAAATCGAAGCTTTTATGAAAATAGATCTCTTTCATTTCATCTGATATCGATGCGAGTGATGCTATCAGATTCAATGCTGTTGCTAATACCATTACATTTTCATTGTTCAAAGGAGAATTCTCTTCTCCAAATAAATAATCCTCTAATTTGTTCTATAAAAAAGGGGTATTGAAGCAATTATGTGATGTTTAAAATTAAATTGTTTTTTCATAAAATCAATTTCATATAAATCCTTCATAAATTATGATAATTTTGTATTCATCAAATTTGAAAAATCAGATTTGTTCATATGATCTCAAATAAAATTAATATAAAGTGACTTTCTTTGAAATATAAAAAAATTGAATATTTTTTCCTTTTTTTGGATTGAAAGGATTCAAATCATAAGAGAAAATATTGTATCAAAATGATTGAAATCAAATGTTTTGATTCTATTTTTTATTTACCTGAATCAATGTAAGATTATATTTTTCATCTCTAGATATCTCAAGCAAAAATGTCAATGCTTTTAATGTGAAAAAAATATCTTCATTGGAAGATTTCAATGAAATGATAGTATTGTTGATCTTTTCTTCCATTTTTTATTTTTTCTTCAAAATAATATTTTTCTAAAAATTATAACAGACAAATTAAAGAATGCAAATTTTCTCTTTTGGAGAATGTCAAATATCATTGTAAAGATTAATTAGATTTTTTAAAAATGGTTCGAATTTTTTGAATTTAATAAAAAAAAATGATCCTAACAAAAAATGAGGGTTCCAAACATCAAATGATCAAAGAAATATACATCTATGTATTCAAATCCTTACAAACAAATAAAATAAAATAATAAGCATTTTAAATATAGGAATATCAAAGGTATACAGGATAATAAAAACAATCAAAAATGCTTTATTAATCTTTAAAATCAATAATGATATGATAGATGGTATCCATTCACTTCATTCTCCAATACATTATTGTATACAGATTCCAAATTTCATCCCTTTACTGATTTAAATGGGGAGAAGGTATAAAAAAAAGATTGATACATAATATTAATTTAATAAGATTGAATGAAAAGGTTCAAGAGAAGTCAATGCCACCTCAAGGTAAATTTATATTATTTTTTCAGAGAAAATTATTTTTAGAGAATTTTAAAAAGAAGAAAAAAAAAAAATTAAATAATCTTTTCAAAAGGATATTATTGGTTGGATGATGTATACAAACCAGTTGTAAAAAAATGATTTTTAAATTTATAAATTTTCAATTTTTTTTTGTCGTAAAGGTTTCAAAAGAAACAGACGAGAATGGATGGAGCTATGCATTTAATTTTAATAGTGAAAATTGGAAAAATAATAAGGATATGAACATGTATGTGAGGAGAAGATTATTATTTAGAAGATGTAAAAAAGAATAATTTTAATTTTATTTTTATTTTTATTTTTTATTTTTTTTATTTTTTTTTTTAAAGCAAAAAAATTTTCACAGAGTGAAGAGGTTATCACTTTTTGTGTGGAAGATTTTTCGGGCAAGAAGCCAGTAGAAGATGAGATGAATTTCATTGTTGTGGAAGAAAATGAAAGCGAAGAAAGTTTTGAAGAAAAGTAAAAAATATAAAAATAATAAATTATTAAGAATAATTAAAAAAAAAAAAAATGTTTTTACAGTGAAAATAAGTTTATTTTCGATTGTAACTCTCAAGATGTAGTTTTGGACAAATTTTATAAATGTTTGAGTTGTAAATCAAGCACTGAAATATGCAAGGGATGCATCCAAACATGCCACAAAAACCACCAAATTTGTAATATATCAGCCTACATCAGTAAAAACAAAAAAAAAAAAGTTTTTAAACCTATCTTATTTTTCATTTTTTATTATTTTTTTTTACATTTTTTTTTTCACCCAGGTTCTTCTTGTGAATGTGGAAATAAAAATGATAAAAATAGTATTTGTACATTAAAACAAAAAAAATATGGTTTATATAAAACAGAAAACAAATAGTGCTTTTTTTATTAAAATAAAAAAAAGAAAACCATAATATTTTTTTTTTGAAGGAGAGCTTTTTTCCATTTTGTAAAATCTTTAATAATAACAAATAAAAAAAAATCGTAAAGTTAATTTAATGGACAAAAAAAAAAAGAAAAATTATGAGTGAAATCCCAATTAATTGTCCTTTCTAACTCTATTTTTCTTTCCATTTGACATTCCATTAGCATTCTCATCATGACTTTTTACTTTGTCATAAGAAACATTCCCAGAAGAGTCTTCATCAGAACGGATATCTTTTTTAGTGGAAAACAAAACATAATCCAAAAGCATTTTCAAGATTAGGTATCCCCAAAATACGTGTAGACAGGCCAATACGCATAACAAAGCTATTAATAAGTGATGGGGGCTCACGCAGTAGTTCAAGCTGCACAATTTCTCGCTATTGATCAAGAAGAAAGTGTTGTTGTTAATTCCTGCTTCGTGTCTTATGTAATATTTTGATGCTTCATGCACGAATCTTTTTTTGAAAAAATAAAAATATTAAAAAAATAATTCAAAATAAAAAATAACAAAAATACATAATAAAAAGAATTCAAACAAAAATTAAAGTTTAAATGTAAAAATTCATCACAAGAAAAATATTTATAGTTGTAAAATAAACACAAGAATAAAAATAAAAACAAAAAAATATTACCTGTTTGATACAAACATTGCTTCTTTGATGATGTAAAAAGGAAAAATATATAAACGAGTGTAGAAAAAAGAGAAAAAAAAGGAAAAGAAAGAGGGGTAGACCAAAACGTCCGCCCACTTCTTTCCTCCGTATGTGTATGTATAATGGAGAATTTTGGAAAAGTGAAGAAAGATATCAGAAATGTCGTGAACAAACAAAACATTTACTCCAATTCTAAGAAGAAAAATCAATTAAATTAAAAAATTAAATTAAATTTTTTTTTTTTGCCTATGTTGTCCTGCCATGAAAGAAAAAAATAGTAAAAGGACTGTTGATCCATGGTGAATACAGTATTGAAAAAAATCTTTTTTTCTTATTTCTCCCAACTATTTAAATTAAATGAATAAAATGAATTAACTGAATGAATAATTTATAATTGGAGATTAGATTATTTGAAATATAAAAAAATAATTATATAAATGAGATTTTAATTTAAATTTTCGCTGATAAAATTTAAAAAAATTAAAAAATAAAAAATAATAAATAATTAATTAACTATAAATTAGAAAAGATAGTAAAGGTGGACTTACAAAACAAATGGTGGTTTGCACATAAAATGATATTTGGATGAGATAATAGAATCTCAAATCGGGATACTCTATCCAATCTTTATATTCAGGGAAGACAAAAAATTGATCGGCGACCCATGGGAAAAATGGTTTATCTTTCAAGATGGTATATCCATAATATAACATTGTTGCATAGTAAGTGACATACCAAAAATTATCATAAAATTTCTTTAACCCTATCTGATCATTTATATTCAACATTCTTCCCAAAGGGATGTATAGATAGGCTATCAATGCTCTCCTCAAGAAATATATTCCAAGACTTACAAAGATTATGAATAAGAGATCCTGAGATGTTATTATTGGTTGATCTAATATAGTAGAAATAAAACTCATATTTTTATTTTTTTTTTTTTTAATTTTTATGTTTTATTTTATTTATATTTTCACTGTAAAAAAATAACTCCCTTTCTAACCATATTTAAAAATTAAGTCAGATGAATCTTGAAAGCCAAACTCTCCAAAAAAGAATTTCTATCTTTGGGGGAATTTTTAAGGAAGAATTTTTAGTCTAATACATAATTCCCTCTTTAATCTTTATTGAATGAATACCTGTTCAAATTCTTTTTTATCTTTTGGATTGTTTATTTTGATACAAAATATTATTTCTCCCGCCAATAATTGAATCAAATTAAGATGAATAGTTAACTTTATTAAAACTTGGGTGATAATTATTTTTGATCAAAATTCTTGAAATGGTTTCAAATTGGAAGAGTGGATGAACAATGAATTATATTAAGAAAATAATTTTAATTTATTCATTAAAAAAAGAATAAATACAAATAGGATGAGAAAAGAATAAATAAGGAACCGAAAAATTAATTCTTCTTTTTGTTAGAGTTGTTTTGCTTGGGGGTTGGATTGGAACTATTATTTACATTCTTTCGAGAACTAGAAGAAGAGTTTTTGCTACCATTTGAAGAACCATTTTTAACAGATTTACCATTTTTTTTAAGATCATTGTCATGGGAATGATCAGCAATGAGATTTTTGAGATTATAATTATCATCTTGGTCCTTCATTGCTTCTTTATTAATCTTCTCTTTCTTGATCTTCTCATCTTCATCATCACTACGGATATCTTGATTGAGATTGCCGATGAAGAATTTGGAAATCATGCGAAGGATCAAGAAACCCCAGAAGAGATGGAGGAAGATCAAGACAATCATCAAAATCAACAAGATATATTGAGGACTAAAAGTCATTCCTCCCACGCTGAATCTTTCATGATTCAAAATGGCAAGGGATTGATTGTTGATTCCAGGCTCTAATCTCATGAAATACCAGGAGGAACTATAATTATCGAATCTGGATTGTGTGAATGCTCCATCGAAGATGACTCTCATTGGGAAAAGATATAAACGAGTCACGAAGAAGGATATTGCAAAGATGATGAATAATACTCTCCCAATTGAATCTGCCTTTCTGTGCCCTCCATATATGTCGATATAATGCAATACTTTAGTTCCATATAGAAGAACATCAGATATATCATGCAAAAACAAGATATTGAATCCCATTCTATTTGATATGAAAAGATTATCAAATAAGATTATATATATATTAAAAACAAATATCAATTTCGGTTCAAATAAAAATTTTTTTTTGTGGAATTTTAATAATGAAGGATTTATCTATTCCTATCTTGATAATTTATGATCATATCTGATTCTTTATTGAATTATTTCCTATTTTTTTCAAATACTTTTTTTATTTTTACCTTTGTTGGGCAGCCATATAAGAAAATAAGAGCAATGAAATAGTTGCAGCATGATGGAGACAATATTGAAGGAAATCTTTCCTTTTGGTTTCGAATATCTTTTTTTTTTAAAAGGAATTTTAGAATATAAAATAAAAAATTTTTGTTTATTTTGAAATATTTTCGTTAATATTTTGAGAAAAATAATATATTTGAATAGGAAAGAGTATTATATATTAAGAAGGCTTTGATAATATTTGTTGGCTTAAATTTTTCTTACGAGACAAAATGATGCTTGAAGATAGAATGCTGTTTGAACAACATAATATACTTTGAGTTCTGGATATACAGTCCAATCAGAATAATGATCTGCAGGGAAGTAATGTTCGGCCTTCCATGGAAAAAAATTCTTTCCATTCAATGCATAATATCCGTAACTAAGCATGAGAGCGTAATAAAGTGTATACCATGCATTTTCAATAAATTTTTTGATCCCCATTGGATCGTTTATATTGAACAATTTTCCAATAGGGATCAATACAATAGAATCAATCACCCTTTTGATTATATATATGGCAATGGACAAGATCAATACTGTGATGACATCATTCAATGTGATCATTGGTTGATCCAAAATTCCACTGAGCAAATTTGAGGACATTCTTAAAAAAGTAAGAAAGAGCTTTCTTTAATAAATAAATTTTTTTTTTTTTATTAAATTTTTATTTTTTATAAAGTGGGATATATTTGAAAGCTGGAATTGATGAAGAGGAAAAAAAATAGTCAAAGAAAAGTTCCTTTTGGAGGATCCGAATAAAAGAGATGTTCATATTTTTTCAATTAAAACTCGAAAAGGATGATATATTTCAAAATTTCCTCAAACAAAAAAATTGAACGGAGAATCACAATTCAAGATAAACATCAATATAAACCGGGTGTTAAAAAGAAATTGAAATTTTTTTCAATTAATAGAAACCTCAATACTCTCGCCGAAAATTTTATAGAGAATAGAATAAAAGGTTTATTCCTTCTCAATTATTTTTCAAGAAGATTGATTAAAAAAATTATATTCGTTCATTTGTGAATCAAAAAGGTCAAAACAACGAATATTCTTTTATTTTGATGAAAAAAATTGAAAAGATAAAAAATGATTTTTTGCCCTTTTGACAAATGTAAGTATAATAGGAAGCCATTGTACAGATATTTGATTAAAAATGAAGAGAATATTGGATGTCCAGGATGCAAGACAAAATTATTGATCTGCACAAATCCTTCATGCAAAAAATTGGTTAATTATTCGCAAAAATCTATTGTTTTGAATAGAATGGTGAGAGATGAAGAAGATCCATTGTTCTTGAATGTGTTATTGATAAAATGCGATTGGTGTTCATTCTATAATATAATCAGCACAAAAACCATTTTTATAAAAGAAGAAATGGAATCAATACCTTCGAAAAATAAAGATTTGGTAAATGTGGATAGATCATTATTGATACATAAGTGATATATTTATTTTCAAAAGTTGAATTATATGAAAATTCATATCTTAAAATTTCCTAGATCTGTTTAAATCAGATCATATCAAAATTTATGGTAATTTTTACTTTATAATAATATAATTGATAGAATTTTATTTTTTGTTTACATTAAATTTCATAATACAATTCTTGATTTTTTCTTCAAACAAAAAATCTCATTTTGAATTAATCTTCAAATAAAAAGGATGAAATACAAAAAAAGATAGAAAACTTAAGAAAAAGTATCAAAGAAAATAAAATGGAGAAAGTATTGCAAAACAAATCTTCTTTCAAAAAGAGAGAAATAAACTATAAACCAAAAGAAAACAAAATACCATCCTTTCATGACTTGATTTTCACATCAACCGATTTCAATCTATTAAACTGTTTGTATTTGAAAAAGGAAGAAAAGACTACAAAAGAAATTTTGAATCTGTCAGAATATTTTTCCGAGAAAAATTTCGAGATGGTCATCAACATTCTAAAAAAAGAAGAATATAAAAATTTATGTGACGAAAAAGAAAACAATATTAACAAAGGAAACAAAGAATTTTTTTACCATCTCTTTGAAAAAAATCAACTTAACATTAACAAGCCTTTGTTACTTCAGTTTTTACAATTTGTCAACAAAGAATTGTTGTTTTTGTATGGAGAAATGATTGTAAAGAAGGGCGAGTATTATGAACACATTAAGGAGATTAATAAAAGAAATCTCAACGAATTTTTTGTTAGTCGTTGTGATAGGTTCAATTTTTTGACAGAATTTATCTCTTCTCTTACTCAAAAGTCTATTCTTTTAAGGAAACTTTATTCTTGTATTTATTTTGTTTTTACACTTTCTACTGATAAATAAAACAATTATTTAGAGATGTTCAAAACTTTACAACAGTTCAAAATTTGTTAGTTATAAATTAACTTTCTTTGTTAGCTAACAAAGAAAGTTAATTTTGGACATGTCCAACAATTATTCAAATTGTTTTATTTAATTTTTAGTATTGAATTTAATTTATCTTTATTTTATTTAATACAAAGTGGAGACATAGAATTTGATGATATCATACAAAACAAATTTGGACATTTTGGAGTGAAGGGATTTAGAAGCAAAAAGTTTGAAACAATTCAAGAAACATTCAATGGCATTTTTTACGTGATTTGGAAAGAATTTGTGGGAGGATGAATCCCATAAATTTTTGTTTTTGATTTTTTCAAGAAGAGTGGGTATTTCATCATGTTTACCAATGAGAAGAGACTCTATAGTTATATCATAATAACCTGTTAAATTTATATCAAATCCATTAAGAATAGAAAAAATAAGTACAGATTTAGTTGTTTCAAAATTTGGATGTTTCTGTTCAAAATAAGACATAATAGGAGTGGAGAGAGTTCCATCTTGGATATTGAGATCACTCTTTGCTTCGACAAAAATTTTGAGTTTCTCACAGTCAAAATCATGGTATTCATTCAAGATAAAGTAATGAAGAGGAATTTGATCACTATATGTTTTGAAATTGACATTACATTTTGCTTCTTGAATCAAATATTTTATAATCTCAAAGTTTTTATTGTAGTAACAAGCCTTGTGCAAAGTGGTTTCCCCTTCACGTGTTTTATTAACATCCATTTTTAACTCTTCTGTTAAATACTTTATTACAGCTAAACTTTCATTTTCTTTGCAAGCATAATCTAAACAGCTTAAATCTTCATCATCTAAAATATTATAATCACATTTCATTACATCAACCAAATATTTAATCACTTCTAGATGTTTGTTGAAAGAACAAGCATATTTTAAGAGATTGTTTTTTTTTCCATTTTCTCCTTTCAAATGCCATTTTGTTTTTTTACACAAATAATCTATTAATTCAATGTTTTTATTGAATCCGCAAGCAAAGAATATTGGGGAAAAATTTTTGTAATTTTTTGCTTTCACATTACATTTTGCTTCTTCAACCAAATATTTGACAATTTCAACTTTATTTTTATTTGAAGATGCACAAACAATGTGAAGAATTGAATCTCCGCTATTTTCATTCACATTAATTTCACATTTTACTTTTTCAATCAGATATTTAATCACTTCTAAGTTTTTATTATTTGCACAAACGAGATGTAGACCGACATATCCATACACATTTTTATCTTTGAATTGATATCTTATTTTTTCAATCAAGTATTTTATTATTTCGATGTTTTCGTTGAATGCAAGACAATAGAGATATGGTGTATCGCAAGCGCAATTTGCTCTTGATGGATCAAAAAATTCCTCATTATATATTTTCTCTTCAAATTCTTCAATATCTTTTATATCTATCAAACTAAAATCTCCTTTATTGAAATCCTCTTCGATTGAGTGAACATTTAGGAAATTCTTTTCTATCAAAATTAAATTTTACCTTGTTTATATTTCAAATATTTGATCATATTCTTCTTTATTTTGTTCTCTTCTCTTTTCATTTTTTTTTTTCTTATGAACAACTTAATTGAAAATCAAAACCAAAAAAAAATCTTGAGCAGAATTGGAGGCAATCTTAAAGCTTTTTACACAATTCAAGAATTAGAAGAGGAATTTCATATCAAAACATCTTTTTTACTTTGTTCTCTTCTCTGTTCATTTTTTTTAAAATAACTATTTCAAAAATTTCTTTAATACCTATTAAAGTGAAATTTAAAGGGGATAAATTTTGTTTATTTGAAAATGTTAAGAGAAAATTTAAATTCTCTGCAATAAAAAAAATTTTGAAAAAAAAAAAATTGTCTTTAACATAATTGGCAGATTCATAGTTGAAAGAATTTTTGCACAATCAATAAGAAAAATGAATACAGAAAAAAAAAAATTAGAGGGAGATACCCTCATGCAAGAAGGAGAAAAGGCCATAAAAACCACTTTATTTAAATGGAAGCCAGAATGGAATGATGGAGCGAATGCATTCGAAAAAGCCTGTAAACAATTTTTTTTATAAAGTGGAAATTTAATTGGACAAATTTTTTTTCAACCAAAGCCACTTGCTATAAGCTTGCAAAAAGAAATGATCTTACAATTATTGCATTAAGAAAGGCAGGAGAATGCGAATTGAAATTACAATCGTAAAAACAAAGAAAATATTTTTATTCAATACATGCATATTTGGAATATAATTTAACAGAAGAAGAAATACAATATAATCAAGATATCCTCAAGAATATAGAATTTTAAAAAGTCCTTTATTTAAAATTACAATCGAATATTGGTTGATATAAGGAATGTATAAACATTTTTTAATTGATTAATTCTTTTTGGATATATCCATTCGATTCATTTGATTAATTACAAAATCATCCAACTCATATATCCTTTTCCAAAAAAATTTTTTTTAAAAAAAAAGAATGTACAAAGCAGCCAAACATTTCGAAACAGCAGCCAAATTATGTTTTGACGAGAAAAAGGAAGAGGAAGGGCTAGAGCTTTATAGAAAGTGCTCTCAGCTCTACAGAGAAAACGGAAATGGGGATAAAGGAGCAGAAGTTCTAACAAAAGGAGGAGGTAAAATAAATCAATCAATATAAAAATAAATTGAACTTTTTTTACTTTTTAGTTCAAATTTTTTATTTCAAATTTTTTCAACGTTTTTCTTTTTTCTTTCTTTTTCTTTTTTATTTTTTTTTTTAAACATTTTATTTTTAGTCTTAATTTTATTATTTAGTTTATTCATTTTAAGTTAATCATTATTTATTTTTATTATTTATTTTATTTTTACATTTTTTATTTTCTAGATTTGATCAAGTCTTCATCTCCTAGTATTGCTGTCGAGTTTTATTTGGAGGCAATAGACATTTATGAGACAGAGAGTAAGGAGAGATATTGTGCAGAGATTTATAAGTCTCTTTTGGACATCTATGTCAACCAGAAGAAATTCGAGGATGCAATAGAACTTTTGAAGAGGGAAATCAAGTTTTTTGTTTCTCTCCAACAAAATCACAACGCAGAAAAATGTATCGCTTCTGTCATCATTTTGCACATATTTCGTGACGATTGTGTCAATTCTGGTAAAAAAAATTTATTACTTTTTTTATTCAACAATATTAAATATTACTTTTTTTATTTAAAAATTTATGAATTGAACATTTATTGTGAGAATATAATCTGCGCCAGATAATATGAATTTTTAAATTTCAACATAATATACCATATTATTGGTCAATGAGTCCCAAATTATCCTTTGTGCATGTTGGTTAATATTGATACTTGATCAATCATTTTTCCTAACAAATTTTTTATTTTTATTTTTGTTTGGGAGAGATAGTGAGAATTAAATTCAAAAATTATCACTTTTTTGAATGTTTTTTTCACTCATTGTTCAAACAATCCTAATTATTTATTAAACTATATCCAAAGGAGAAATTGTTTTTTTTCTTCTTCACAATTATCCTTTCTACTTTATATAATCCCATTTTTAAATAAAAAATTTAAAGAAAAAGCATTTATGGAGAATGGTAACACTGTTGACTTTTCTATCAATGATATTGGTAGAGCTACTAGCAGTCTTTTGCAAGCTTACAAAGAACGTGACGAAGAAAGTTTTGAGAAATTGAAAAATAGCAACCACTTACGTTACTTGGAGCCTTGTATCGTACGTTTGCTTCGTTCTATCAAAGTTGGAGGTGGCAATGGAAACAATGGAGATAAAGAAGATGATTTGTTTTAAAAATTTTTTTATTTATTTCTTTGTGATAGCTTGTTCTCAATTAAAAGTTTTAATTTTTAAACAGTACTCTTTGGATAAAAGAATTAAAAAACAAATTTGTATTTGAATCCTTTTTCTTTTTGATAATTTAATTTTTTTTTTTTTTCATTTATAAACCATTGATTAACATAAATTTTCCCTTTATCCCTATTTTAATATTTCGACATCTTTTTCATTTTATCTTTGTTTATATCTCTTTGCCACTATAATAATAATATGTTGGATCGTAATAAAAATAAATATGACTTTCAATTGGGTATTTATTGTTTATATATTACCGATTCTTTCAAACATTCATCCAACATCATTGCTGAATAGTTGCAATATCCAAATGATTTTCCTATAGGATGATTAGAATGACAATCATCCAATTCTTTTATTTGATTAGCACAATATTTATTCTTTTGGGGAAATAATATAGGATGGGGCATTTTGAAATCAACGAATATCTGACAAATTTTTTTTTTTTTTTTTTAAATCAACTTGTTGTTCACAAATTAAATAACAAAGTTTTTTTTTTTGATTTTGAAATTGGATACAATGATGTCCTCCTCTTTCAACTAATTCTTTCATATTTATTTAATTCAAAATAAAAATATAAAAAAAAAATTTGAAAATTTTACAGTGTAAAAAATGAGCAAAAAAGAAATGAATCCTGAGGAGAAATATGATTTCATTGCCAATGCTATCAGACAATTGGGAAAAGTAAAAATATCAAAAAAAAAAATTATATTTAACAAACATCTCATTCATCAATAGCCAAATCCAATTTTCAATACAGATATTGATGTTGGTAAAAAGAAAAATTATTTCAACTCATTAAATAAAATTCAATATCAAATTTTTGCACATACTTTTAGATTTTGCAACACTTTTAAAATCATGTGACAACAAGATATCTGGAATTCAAAGCATTCTGAAAAATATGTAAGTATATTCAAACTAACACTACTTTTTTTTTTTTGAATAGAAAAATATTTATCTATTCTGTCAAAAAAAGGAAAAATTTAAAGAGAGTAGAATATCGTGATGCATTTATCAAAGATCAAACAATTATCACATTAGGTAAAATGAACTTAATAAAATTTTTAAACTATAATTCCTATATTTACTTCAATTAAAAGTACATGATTACAATTTGGAGGTAAAGAGAGTAGATGTTATTGATTTGAAAGATTTTGTTGGATCTGAGAAAACCTCTTCCCACGAAAAATCAGGTTATTGAACAAAAATAAAAATAATAAAAAGAAAATTTTCTTTTTCTACAAGTTTGTTTAATTAAACAATTGGAATACAAACCTATTGAATAGCAACAAAGATATAGATCCTCACTCAGAAAAATATTGAAAGAATAGTATTTATATTTATTTAAAAAAATTTTGATCTTTTTTTTTTTTTGGAAGAAGTTGGATTATGATTCATCATTATGGATGTTATGTGTTTTCATTGTTAATTATAATATTCTATTTCACGTTATTGATCCTTTTCAAGAAATATTACATTGAATGAGGAAAGAAAATCGTAATATAGAGCAACTACATCCCATTTACACATCAACTCCGTTATGATCCCTATAATTTGAAAATGAATTATTTGAAACCAAAGAATTTTTGACCTACAACCAGATATCGATAAAGAACATGATAATGAGATAACATAGAAAGACAATCAATGAATTATTTTAAATCCCAATTTCATTGAAAAAATATAAAATAAAATTGGGAATGAACAATGATGTAAAATATTTGATTATTAAAAGTGATTTTTAAAGAATATATTTCTTTCATTTATTAAGTGTCCGATATTGAAGATACCAAAGTTCGTTATTTTATTGATTGTGGATAATTTAAAAGGATATCATCTTGCCAATTTGAGATCTACTTGCAAGTATTTCCATGGTCTAATATCTGATGAAAATGAAAGCAAATTATACGAGAAATGTTTCAAGAAGGGTAATTTATTTTTCAATAGATTAAATATAAAATATTCTCTTTTTGGATCATGAATGATTCAATCGTGGAATCAAATCCAAATTAATACATATAATATTTTTCATAAAGAATATTGCTGGATAAAATTAACGAAAAACATAAATGAGAAAGAATGGAAGAAAAAATATGCGAAACTCTACTCCAAAGAGAAAAACTCTGAACACCTAAAATACGTAGATAGATTCAAAGCGACCCCAAAAGAATGGAAACTTCCCAAAAAATATTTAAAAAAGAAAAAGATTTTGCCCGAAAACGAAGACGACGATTCGGACTTTGAAGATCAAAAAGACAAAATTGATCTAAGTGAGAAACTAACATATGTTGTAACTAAGAAAAACTCTGAAATGGATTTTTCGGAGAATGAGAACACAAAGTCTGAAGAGGACTTTGAAGATGAGTTTGTCGATAAAAATGGAAATATACACTTAAACATATTGGTACAAGGAGATTCTAAAACAGGGAAATCGTAAAAATTAATAATCAACTTTGATTAATTAACTAAAAAACCTCTTTTAGATCTATCATAGAAAATTTTGTTAATATTAATGGAGATAAACAGAGGAAATTGAGTGTTAGTGGGATTGATGTAAACTTACAATTTTTTGACTCTCCGAAGACAAAAGGAACGGAAAATTATTATTTAAAATGTAATGCTGTGATTATAGTGTACGATCCTACAAAGACTAAAACTGTTGATAATGCTTTTTTATGGTACAAAGATTTACTTAGATGGACTGATGAAAAACCAGGTGAAATAAATTTACCCTTTTTTTTTTTTTCTGTTTCAACTTTTCTTAATTTATTTAAAGTTTTGTTTTTAGCCAACAAAGTTGATCTCTTCAACAAAAATTTCGAAGATTTTTCTCTTTTTTTACAGTTTGATGATTTCCTTCAAAATAGGGAAAAGTATCATTCTAATTATTTATTTTGGTATCCTGTAATATTTTCTTTTGTAAAAATAATAATTTATTTTACAAAAATGAACAAAACTTTGTTTAGTGTTCTAAAGGAGAGGGTGTTTTCACTGCAGTTTATTCTTTTGTGGAAAGGATTTTGGAGAGTTTGTTTACGGAACAAAAACTGATTGCATTTATGGGGAACAAGCCCTTAGAAAAGAAGAAATGCCTCATTTTTTAATTTCCTTTTTAGGAAATAATTTTAAAGTCTTATATGAATTAAAAAGAAATCTTTGTAATTAGTTTTAAATAAAAAGTTTGAATGCAGTTTAAAACAAATACAATTTCTTTTCGAAAATATTTTGAATTTTGCATTTAAAAAAACAAAAAAAATTGAAATTTTAAAGTATTTAATAATTTGGGGTACACTAATTTTTTAAAATAGGAAGAGAATGAAGAAAATAGAATATGATGAAGATAGTTTCAATAAACTTTATAAAAAATATTGCAACAAAGATCCTAACAAGATAAAGACATCTCAGGCCAAAGCCTTATTGATCAAAGAGATCTGCAAGAAATTTAAATTCGAATTGGAAGAGACACATTTGGATGATCTTATCAAATCTATCACCTCCTCTGCTCAATTGCCTGATGAATTGAACAAAGAACAATTTCAGGTAAAGAAAATTTTTGAAGTGTATAAATTATCATTGAAGATAGATTGAAGGATATGATTCTATATATAAAAGGAAGCTGTTCTTTTTTTTTTTTGTCAAATATTAATATATTATAAATATTCTTTGGCAAAAGAAAATTTGATTTGATTCAAAAATTAATTTAGATTATATCTGAATCAAATTTGTTTCATTTCATAATTAAAATTATACTTAAATTTATCCTTTAAAAGATACATTCTCAATCAAAATTACTATTTGCTTTTTTTTTTTGTTAAATCAACTTTATAATTACAGGTCTTCTTTTTCAAAAGCACGTGGAACAAAATAGATTTGGCGGAACCTCTCAACATGGTGAAACTCAATTTGATAGAAAAGGCAGAGTCCAGACATGTTTTTATCACCGAAAAATCTATATTCGGAGTAGATGTATCTATCTCTGCTGAAAGAAGGTCCAATAACTTTATTTAAAAGAAATAATTTTTTTTTTTATTTTTATTTTTTTATTTTAAATTAAAAAGTGACTTGGAGTTTGGCATCATACCTTCTGTAATTAGGGATGGCTTGGATTTGCTTAACAGAAAGGGATTGAGAGAAGAAGGTTTATGGAGGTATTTTTTTTATGAACATTTTTTTTTTTTTATTTCCCTCCTAAACTTTATTTCTTTTAAAATAACAAGAATACCTGGAAATTTTTCAGTTTATATGAAATATAGGTTAACATTTCTTCATTAATATTTTTTTCAATTTAATTTTTTATTTTTTAACATTTTTTTTTTTTCATTTTAAATAGAGAACAATATGACAGTGGGTTGAGTGTGGATCTCAGCGGAATTTTGGAACCTACCAATGTTACTTCCATTCTAGTGAATTACTTCAAACACACTACCGGTATAAAAAATAAAAATAAAAAAATGAAAAAATAAAATATTAATTTAATTAAAAAAAACAATTTATTTAAAGAATCCATTTTCACTAAACAATATAAACCTATGTTTGAGCACTTGCTGGAGACTGAGAACTTCTCCATCAATATAGAGATCTCAAATAGTGATCCTGAGCCATACCAACAATTAAGGTAAAAAAAAATTCAAAAAAAATATTAAAAAATAATTAAAAAATAATTAAAAAATAATAAAAATAAAATTGAAAAAATAAAATAAAAAAAATGTAAATAAAAAAAATGTTTTTAAAAAAATTTTTTAAAAAAAAATTGATTGAATATTTTCAATTAGATTTCTTATGTTAAAAATCCCAGTGACTAACAGAGAAATATTGAGGTTGATGATAGAACATTTGAGAAAGGTATTTGAAAACAAAAAGGAGAACCTGATGAATATAGACGCTCTTTCCATCTGCTTCGGTATTTTGATGGGTTCCACTATCTCCAAGCTCCTCATGTTTGTTGTCTCTCATTATGAATACTTTGACTAGTAAAAAATAAAAATAAAATTAAAAATAATAAAATAAACAAATAAAATGAGAATAAAAATAAATAAGAATAAAAATAAAAATAATAAATAATAAATAAATCATAAAAATAAAAATAAAAATAAAAATAATTATAAAAATAAAAATAAAAATAAAAATTAAATTAAATTAAAATTAAAATAAATTATAAAAATTTTTTAAAAAAATAACAAGAAATAAAATAAAATAAATATAAAAATAAGAAATAAATAAAAATAGTAAAATAAAACAATCATTTAAAAAACAATAAAATTTTAATTGTTTAGTTTGGTTCCAAAAACTACAGTTTTCGGATTTTCTCTCGAAGAGGGAGTGAAAATTGCTAACAGCATCTTCTTCAAGTCAAAGCACGAAGTTCCCATACCCATTTCAAAGTGTATCGAGTGGATGAACAAAAAAACTAGGGATTCTTCCTTGTGGGTTGAATCTGGAGATTTTGTAAAGGTAAAATAAAATTTTATTTTATTTTGTTTTTATTTTTGTTATTTATTTTATTTTTTATTTTTATTTTTATTTTTCATTTTTTTTTACTTTATTTTTTTTTTAGGTCAAAAAATTATGTAAAAGATTTGATAGTGCAGAAGATTTTGAAATTGATGAAAATGAAGATCCTGATATTGTTGCTTGTAAAAAAAAAATTTTTTTTTTTTTTTTATTGGAACATTCAACATTTTTTTTAAAATTTTTTTACAAGCTTGTTTGAAGCATTATTTTGCGAAATCTCCTGATCTTTTATTTGGAGGCAAAGATTTTTACAACGAAGAATTTGAAGTTTTAAAAACTATAGTAAAAATATAACAAAAAATTTTTTAAAATTAAAAATAATCCAAAAAAAAAAAATATTTTAGCCTGAAGAAAATAAAAAGGTAAAAATAAATTTTTTCAAAAAAAAATTATAAAAAAAAATATTTCTTTTTAAATAATTTATTTTATTTATTTTTTTAGGTTGAAAAATTAAAGGAAATTCTTGGAAAACTTCCAGTTGTTAACCAGTCTGTCATCAAGACTCTTTCTTCCCATTTCAGCAAGCATTGCAAAGAACATGAAAAAGATACTAATGTCAAACCCCATATTCTTTGCCCCATTCTTTACAGGGCTCTCATACACCCTGTTGTTTATTATGATAAATTATATTTTTAGAATTTTTGAAAATTAATTGAGAAAAAAAAAAAATTAATATATTTTAAATTTCAATTTCTTCAATTTGATTTCATTTTATTTCTCTTAATTTCTTTTCTTTATTCATTTTTTTTTTTCAACGCATGATATCATATTTTTTCACTGAATTCGATGCAATTTGGTTTTTGAAATTTAAAAAAAAATATAAAAAATTTTAAATTTTATAAAAAAGAAAAAAAAAAAACTAAATCAAAAATTATGTTGGAAATAATTTTAATATTACCTGTCATTTTGATCTTTGCATTATTGTTGAAGAAAAATTTGAAAGGAGAGAATTCGTCTTTGGCAAAGATAATGGAGGAAAAAAAGGATCAAGAAGAAAAAAAAACATTGAGCATCAACTACCATTTCACTAGAAAATGCAATTATGAATGTCAATTTTGTTTTCATACAGATAAAGGAGAAAAAGAGAATCATCAATTTGAAGACATCAAGAAAGCTTTTCTATTATTAAAGGAACACAACACAAACAAAATAAATTTTGCTGGAGGAGAACCTTTTTTGAAGGCACCATTGTTAGGTGAAATGGTGAAATATTCAAAGGTTTGTTTTTTTTTTAAAAGTAAAATCAAATTAAACATTCAAATTTAATTCTTTCACCATTTTAATTAGGAACTCAGCTTTTATGTTTCTATTGTTTCCAATGGATCATTGATCAAAGAGATTTGGATGAGAAAGTTTGGAAAATATGTAGATATGTTGGCAGTTAGCATCGATTCATTCAATGCAGAAACTAATGATAAAATCGGAAGGAGAAATCAAAATGGGAAAGGAAATCACATTGAGAAAGTGTACGAAATCCAAAAATGGTGCCAGAAATACAACATCAAATTCAAAATCAACACGGTAATAAACAGTCTCAATTATGAGGAGGATATGAATGAACAAATCAAGAGATTGAATGTCTACAGATGGAAGGTATTCCAAGTGTTACCCATTGAAGGAGAAAACAAAGGAGAGAATGCAAAAAGAAATGTGGAGAAACTTTTAATTAACAAAGAGCAATTCGATTCCTTCATTGAAAAACACAAAGAAAGGAACCCAGTACCGGAAGATAACAACACCATGCAAAAATCTTACATTCTTTTGGATGAGAATCTTCGCTTTCTTAACTGTGAAAATGGTTCCAAACTACCCACTAAACCTATCTTGGAGATTGGTGTTGCTGCTGCACTTAAGGATGCTGGTTTCGACAGAACTATGTTTGAAAAGAGAGGTGGTGCTTTTTACATGAGTAAAGAGAACAATATTTCTTTGTGTTCTAACAAAGA
>JAMYWO010000289.1:0-27083 GCA_024220525.1 Cochliopodium minus
AAATAAAAAATAAAAAATAAAAAATAAAAAATAAAAAATAAAAAATAAAAAATAAAAAATAAAATAAAAAATAAAAACAAAAAATAAAAATTAAAAAAATGAAAATATTAAAGATTACTTGGGTTTAGATTCAGAATAGTTTTTGGAATAATCATAAGAAAAAAGATGCAGCAGCGTCAAAAGAATGACCATGGCGGTAACAGTATCATCACTGATAGAGTTAGTTAGAGTGATGAGCAAGGGGGTCAGTGTGTACAACGTTCCGATGAGAAGGGCAATGCTTTTAATAGATCCGAATATAAAGTTTCTAAAGTTTGGCTCGTTTTTTTTAGCTATGGCGATCACTATGAACCCAAGTATTGTTGATACTGCTTCCAGAATCAAAATTGTGTTTGATGATATCTTTTTGATTGAAAAAAAAAAAATAATAAAAAAATAAAAACTATTTTTTTTTAATTAAAATTAAAACTAATTTTTTAATTTTTTTTTTCATATTTTTTATTTTTTTGAAGTTGAATGTTTTTATTGGTGAAATAATTAAGAAAAATTAATTGAATGTTCATTTAATTTTAAATTAGTTTTTTATTTATTTTTTTGAATAGTTCTTCATATTTTTTTATTTTTTGAAGTTGATTGTTTTTATTGGTGAAATAATTATTAAAAAAACAATAAAAACTTTTAAATAATTTAAAATTTTATTAGGAAAATTTTTTTTTAATTCAAAATGATTATTTTATTATTTTAAATGATAAAGTTTTTTTTTTTGTCTCAACAAATTTATTTATAAGATTGATTTTTGAAAAGATTTTATATATGAGATTGATATATAATTGATTGAAGGTCAAATTATTATTTCCTTATTCATTCTTTGCTTATTTAAAATGAAGCATATAATTTTTATAATACCTTCTCATATAAAGTCACATAAAAGGCCAAAGAATATAATATCACCAAACTTATTTGGCATGAGATAGTTATACTTCCTCTCACTAATTCCAAGAACTTCAGTGGTATGATATTTGCATTCATAATCAAATCTTTCAAAAATCCTTCTTCATCTGCATAATTATCATCAAATGGTTGTTCTTTATACAAAATCTTCCTCCATTTTTTTTCTTTTTCCATTTTCAAAGAACTCACTTCAAATTGTTTCCAATTTTTTTTTTTTTTTAATTCAAATTAATCCTTGGGACTTTCAATCAAAATGATTATAAATAAAAATGAAAGAATATGATATGACAAATGAAAAAAGCATAAAATAAAGATGGTTTTAAATTAATAAAAAAAAAATGTTTAAAATAAATATGATTAAATCTTAAAATGATTTATTCCTAAATAAAAACAAATATCAGCACAATTAGTTAAATGGTATAATAGCTGCCTTCCAAGCAGTTGGCCCGGGTTAGATTCCCGGAATGTGCATTTTTTTATATAAAAATAAAAATAAAAGGCATTTTAGAAAAAAGAATGGTTTTTATTTTTAAAAAGGTAAAAATCAAGTTTTTGTTTTAAAAATTTAGAGAATGCTGCAATGATGATGACTTTGAACATCACCACCTTCACTAACCTCAAACCCGTTAGGCTTATTGTAAGTATCTTGGTAGTTGTAGAAGAGTTGGTCGATGTAGGGGTTGATAAAGGTTCCTCCTTGATCGAAACGAGTTCTTACTTCTTTCCAAAGCTTGAAGGAAGTGTTGAACTCACTACTATTAGGGTATTTGCTGAACTCGGGGTCATCATATATTCCTTTAAAATAAATCAATTTAAGAAAACAAAAAATAATAAAAATAAATTTAACCAAAAAAAAAAATAAAAAAAACAAAAAATTAAAAAATAATTATATTTTAAAAAAATTTACCTCTAAGATGCTTCAACATACCATCCAATGAAGAGAATTGTTTGGCATGGTGAACGCGGATGTTATCTCCATAGTTCTTTTTTGGTTGTTGGTAGCAAGTGGTCTGCTTGTTCATTTCTACGAAAATAAAAATAAAATAAATAAATAATAAAAAATAAATAATAATAATAAAAAATAAAAAATAAATGATTACCATTATAGAAATCAACCCACCAAGGATTAGGAGAGTTGGAGACGATTTCAGGAGCTGCAAACCCCCTGTTTGCAAGACCCTTGCCCTCTTCAGAGTCAATGAGAGGCTGGTGGTTGTATTGCATGCTGAGGGGAGAGTTGGAACCTCTCAAAAATCTCATTTCGCAGTTGATGGTAACTGGAAATTCGTTGTGGTTTTCGAATCTGTCTTTCACGTTTCTGATCAAATTTCTATGTAATTTTTTAATTTTTAATTAATTTTTTTTATATGTTATATTTTATTTTATTTTTTTATTTGTCATTTTTAAATATAAAATTCAGGCATGAAAAAATTAATTTTTTATTTTTTTTTCAATAAAATTTTTAAAAATTTTTATTTTAACTTTTTCAAAATTTATTTTTAATTAATTTATTTTTATTTTGTATTATTTTTTAAAAAAATTTATTATTTTTAATTATTTCTATTTTTTAATTTTAAAACTATTTTAATGATTTTTTTTTACCCAAAAGCACCTATGACGTTGGTGAATCCCTTCTCGTCAAAAGAAGGCACTGGAACTTCCCACTCAATATCCAAAACAGGAATCAATTCCACGACAGCAGTCGCATCAAGAACAGGGTGACTTTTAAAAAATAAAAATAAAAATATTGAAAAAAAATGAAAATAAAAATAAAAAAAATAAAATGTTAACAATAAAAAATGAAATAATTTAATAAAAATAAAAAACAACAAAAATAATTAATAAAAATAAAAATAAATTTCAAAAATTTAAATAACTAAGAAAAAAATTATAAAAATATACTTTGCGATCCATTGGGGTATTCTCCATACTTCTCCTTTGGTTATAAGCTTTCCTTCAGAGTCGAAAGAAGGTTCTTTCCCCCAATTTATTTTTCCTACCCAACTGCACATCTAAAAAAAAAAGTGAAATTGTAAATTAAAATGAAAATAAAATAAATGAATATTTATTTGAAAAATAAATTACCAAAGCAATGAATTTGATCATGAACAATCCAACCTTTTTGAATAAAGGGTTGTTGTAAAGTGTGTTTGCCCACCTATTAATTAAATTAACAAAAAATAAATACAATTTAAAAAAAATGAAATTAAAAACATATTAATGAAGAAATTAAAACCAAAAAAAAAAATTTAAAAAAATTTACAAAAAAAAAAAGAAGAAATTAAAAATTTAAAATAATGTTAAAAAAAATTGTTAAATTTAAAATAAATTAAAAATTTAAAATTAAAAAATAAAAAATTAAAATAAATCTTAAAATAAATCTAAAAATAAATTGTAAAATTTAAAAAAAAATATTGAATGATAAATAATAAATAATAAAAACTTTTGAAAAATGAAAATAAAAAAGAAATTTTTACTTCCAAATTCTGGAAGCGAATTGAGCGCCAACACTTTGGAAGGCGAGCTGAGCTACAAATACGGGAGAGTTATAGTTCTTATCTACGACGTCGTATTGTAATTTTTGCTTCTCATTAAGTTCGTTGGTCATTGTTTTGGTGATTGTCACATAAGGTGTATGTGTGACAGTACCTAAAGAAAAATGAAAAAAAAATTTTAAAAATGGTAAAAATAAAAATCAAATTAAAAAATTTTAATGAAGAAAATAATATAAAAAAAATAAAAAAAAAAAAAAAAAAGAGGAAATTAAAAATAAAAAAAATCAAAAAAATCAAAAAATTTAACAAAGAATGTGAATAAAGAATCAAAATAATAAAAATAAAATATAGTAAAAATAAAAATCAAAAAAAAAAATTAAAATAAAGAAATTAAATAAAATATAAAATATAAAATTAAAATAAATAATAAATTTTGGAATAATGTTAAAAATATAAATTAAAAAACCTCTTAATAGCTGTAAGATGCTTGGTTGGTAAATGTTGTCCACAGTGAAAGGGAAATGCCAGAATTCGAGAGTGTCCCAGTCGTTGTTGAGGTCGTTGAGGTTCTTGGCGCAGGAAGGTTCAGTTCCGAAGTAGTCTGCCCATTTTCCTGCTTGAGAGACGAACAATGCATGTATCTTTGGTTGAACGAGAATGGTCATGTCATACCTATTAAATGAAAAAAAAAAATTTAATAAGAGCTTATCAGTTTCTAACAAATAAAAAATAAAAAATAAAAAATAAAAAATAAAAAATAAAAAATAAAAAATAAAAAATAAAAAATAAAAAATAAAAAATGAAAATAAAAAATAAAATAAAAAATAAAATAAAAAATAAAAATAAAAATAAAAATAAAAAATAAAAAATGAAAAAAAAAACATCAAAAAAATTTTGTTGCAATAAAAAGTTTAAAATGTCAAATTTTTTACACAATACCAAACGCACCTAAGTTTACTTGAGCAGCTCTCCAGATGTCTTCAGGAGTAAGTTTCTTTCCCTCTCTTTCCAACAACCAAGTAGCAGGTGTTCTTTTATCTCCATTTACTTCCACGCATTCTTGAGGAGAAACTTCGACTACCTTTCCATTGGAGCAAACGAAGGTCATTGCAATAACCAAATCGGATAAGACAGTACATTTTTTACCTAATTTTTACATTATGAAAAAATATTTTTTAGAGATACTAAAAAATTTAAAAAATAATATAATTATTCAATAATTTTTTTTCAATAATTTTTAAAATGAAAAAATTTGTTAGAAAAAATGAGAAATAACAAATATGATAACTGTGAAATAAAAATAATAAAAAAATCAAATCAAATGAAAAATTAAAAAAATAAAAAACAAATATTACCAGTTCCATGGGACGAGGTGACACCAATACCAGCCATCGTAAAGACATCCTCAATGGTTGAAGCCTCCAAAGAATAACCCAACTTCCAAAGAGCCTTCTCGAGAGTACCAGTAGTGATACCAGGAGAGGTGGTGACGGTAGTCTGAGGTTTATCCTTGTAAGAGATGGAAGGGTTTTCGGTACGAGGATCCTTTTCGTTGATTTTGATGTAGTGGTCTCCGCTTTTGGGGTCAATCAATATTCTTCTATTGTCCACGAGAATGCCGTTGGTAGTGTGGATTGGTGACCAAGAATGGCAGCTTCCAAACAACTTTTTTTTTTTCAATAAAAATTAGTTAAACGAATAAAAAAAAAGAAATTGTTAACATATGTTTAAAAAAAAATTTCGAAAAAACTTTAAGATTACAATTAAAATATAATTTAATATAATAATTATTTAATAATAAACTTTTAAAAATAAAATTTATCTATATATAAAGGATTCTAAAATCATATGAATATACAAAAATAACGTTTTAATACTATTCAAGAAGTTTCTAACAAATTAATTTTTCATTTTACCTTTATTATCTTATTCTTTGATGTTGCAAGTTGTGTGATCGCCACCAAATGTTCTTTTGTGATAGGGGAGTAGTAATACTTTGGGAAATGCACTCCAATCTTTATTTTTTTGTTGACATCTTTTCCATCTGTATGATAAAAGGTTCCATTCTCGTAGAGCAAGAATCCTACTGTATCTTTTGCATCATCTGAGAAGATGAATTCAGGTGTATTCAACAGGGTTTCTCCGAAATTTCTCCATTCTTTGCCTGATATGTGATTGATTTGATTTTTGTTTGCAAAGAGATCAATCAAAAGTTTATCTCCAACATATTTCAAGATTTCAAACACCTATTTTTGTTACAACATCAAAATTAATTTTTTTGAGAATTATAAAATATTTTATGAGATGTATATGAGGGATATGATAATGATTATTGAGATATTATAAAGAATTGTACTTTTATGATCAATATATTGGAATTTAAATCTTTTGGAATATAAGACAAATATTTTTTATTTTATTATTAATTGGTTTACTTTCTTGATTGCTTCTTCCAACTCCTTGATGATCTTTGAAAAGAAAGTACATGCTTTTTGGGCTTCTTCATTCTTTTGTTGAGGATGCAATAATGACTTCAATAAATCAACCAAGTGATAATTGGTGGTGAAATCAGAGCTGAACAAATCTACTGGTGGCTTATCTTCCCTTTGAATGTTCTCAAAAGTATTGTTTTGAATATCTTTGAGGGCGGTGATTGAGAAATTATCAGTTGTTGAGAAAACATGATGATCCTTGAATAGATCATTTTGATAGAGATATCCCATCTGATTTACTTGATTGCAAAAAGAAACAACTAACAAAAAAAAAAAAAAATTAAAAATAAATAGAAATGTGGAGATATAAAAATAATTTTGATAATTTCATTTTTTAGTTAAAAGAAAAATTGAATTTGTTTTTCAATTTCCAAATATGAATTTCAGATCAAAATTTAATAGCATAGATTTGATTGGAATTTTTTTACTTGGTATTTCATCATCATGATGTACAGTAAAATTGAATAAATGATCATGTATTGGTTCAGTTTTTTTGTTCCCTGGTGGATAAGAATCATCTTTCATCTAATCAAAAAGAAAATGAATTTTAAGAAGGATTGATTTGAATTTACTTTTATAAGAATTAAAATTAGTTTTTTTTTATTTTTTTTTTAATTTTATTAATTTTTTTTAATAAAATTCATATTTTTTTTATTAATTTTTTTTTAAAGATATCTTAGTTATGTGATCCAAAATTTGTTTAGTGAAAATCAGGATACAGAAGAAAAAGTAAAACAAAATCAAAACAAACAAAAACAACATTTTTTCGGAACAAAATTAATTTTTTTAATTAATTAATTTTTTTCTTAAATAAGGAAATTTCATTATAATTTTTTCAATGATTTTTAGTTTTCAATTTTAAAAGAAAGGTTAGTTATTAAGTATTGTTGAAAGATAAATTTGTTTGTTATATTTTTTTTTCTTTTGTTGAGGAATTTATCCACAATTTTTAATTAAATTATTTAAGAGGCATATGAGAAATTTTTTAAAAAGAACTTGTATTATTTTGACCATGTTTCTTTCATTCTATTGATTTATTGAATTTAAATAAAAAAAAAAAAATGATAAAGGGTTATTTCAAAGTGAGGAGATTTATAATGAATCTAGTGTTGGATTATACGAAGTGCATTACCATCAAAAAATCATTAATAATCATATTCATACTATGTATACTGGTATTTATAATTATATTTGGATCAGAAGAAAATATATCAGCAAAAGAATTCGAATGGGAAGAGATTATACAAGAAAATGATCATGATTATCAATATAATAAAGATAATATAAATATAACATCCATCAAACAAAAGTACAATAAAATCTCAACTGTGATATTAAGGAATTTCAGTGAAATAATGTATCAACATGAAACATCAAAGAAATACATCAAAAATAAAAGAATAAAATTTGGAGCTGCTTTAAAAACAAAGAAGGGATTCTACCACACTCTAACAAAGTTAATTTTTTTCAAACATTTTTTTTTCAAAACTGTCAAAATCCTTTCTTGTAACTTTGATTCAAGTTGGCAGCTAATAAATTGTTACATCTTAAATAATGAAAGAAAATTAGATAATCCAAAAATGTTGATGATTGAAGGTAAAAAAAATTTAATTTTAAATTCACTTTAAAAAAAAAATTTCATTTAAATAAAAAAAAGATAATCAGAAAAATTTTTAAAAAAATAATAAATGCAATTGTTTTAATGTTTTAGGAGAAATAATTTATATTTTTCAAAAGAATGAGAAATCAACAATCATTCAATCATCAAAAGAGTATGAATTTAAGAACTCCAAAGTGGAGGAACGTTCCGCAGATATAATATGGACCCCTTTTTTCAGGAGAAAAAATGAGTTGTCTTTTGTATACACTTTTGATCCTTTGGTCTTGTTGAAATGTCATTATAAAGAAAGATATTTGTGCGATTCTATTTTCAAACAAACAAATTTACCAATAAATAAAAATAAATTAATAATAAATGGAGGTGAAAAATTCCTAATAAAAGTTTTTTTTAAAATTTAATTTTTAATTTTTTAATGTTCAATGTTAATTATTTAATTTATTTTTAATTTATTTTAGGTTCACAAAGCTTGATTTACAAAGAAAACTTTCTGATCAGTTTCGTTCACTCAAAATTGACTTGCCATAAATCACCATTCGGCTACCTCCACCATACCCACCTCTCCCTCATCGACATCTTCACCAAAAAAATGTTTCACATCAGTCCACAACTAAAATTGACAAACGTGACTGCTTACATTGTCGATCCCGTCTCTATAATCGAACACAACATTCTTAATGATACCATTGATGTTTCTTTGAATGTTAATAATGACTTTGTTCTTCATGTTCGGGTTTTCGGTTGTTTTTCTCTTGTTGACCGGCTTGTCGCTTTGAACTTCAACACTTTGAATCATGGTCTTGGTTATTTTGAGTCTCATGTTAAGAATGAGCTCTTTCACACTTGCAATAGAATGCCCATTTTAAAATAAAAATTGTATTTTAGTATTTATTAAACCTTATTTCAGATTTATTTATTTTCAATCGAACATTAGAAAAATCAAATAACTTTATAATAATTGGATTTTTTTTTATTTTTAAATTTAATTTTATTTTTATTTTATTAAATTTTTTTTTTTGATTTAAAAAAAATAAAATCGATTTCAACCCATTTCATTATGGATAATAACAACATTGAGAATAATAATGAAGAAGATATAATCGATGATAATGGAGAATGTGATGAGGAAGAATTACCTGTCTTTGAGAAATTTACCATCATCCCCAATCATCCCATCAAAAAATTGGATGAAAATTATGAGAATTTTGATCTTTTGGTTGATTTGAATGTGTAAAATATATCCTCTTTAATTTGCCTCAAAAAATAACACGTTAAAAAAATATAATTTTTTATATGTTAAATATAAATGGATGGTTTGAATAATACTTCTTATACCTTGCCTCATTTCATCTTGGGAAAATATTTTTCATAAAAATTTATGATAAAAGGGTATATATTAACTAAACAAGTATAATTGTTTTATAATTGGGAATGAGATGTATAATTTCATGTGTTTATACAAAGGAGAAATATTTTTTTGGAAATAATTAATTTTTTAAAAATTTATCACCACATATAATCTCCAAAAAAATTAATATCACAATCAATGATCAATTTCAATATAAATACTGATTTATTTATTTATCATAATCATTTATAATTAGCTGAATAAAAAAAATTAAAATTATAATTTTCAATTCAGTGATACTGGTGCGACAATCCTAACAGGAACAAAAGTAAATGATACATCAGGCAAAAAATACGCATTGAAAATCATCGAAAAATCGAAAATAGCAGATGACAAATTGAAGATAGCCAGGTTGAAGAGGGAGGTCAAAATCTACAATAAAACTCGTCTTTGCAAACATGTCGTTGACTTGCACGAAATAATTGAAACTGACTATGATCTTACTTTTGTCATGGATTAGTAAAAAAATAATTAAATCTCCTTTTTTAATTAAGTATTATTTTTTTAAAAAAATATTATTTTTGTTAAATTTTTTTTTAATATTTTTTGTTTGTTTTTAATTAATTATATTATTTTAATATTTTTGTTAATGGAATTTTTTATTTAAATTATTAAAAACTTATTCCTTTTTTTAATTTTTTGATGGAATTTGTTTTTTATTATATAACATTTTTATAATCTTTTCATATCTTTCAATTCACAATTTTTTATTATATTTTTATTTTATTTTTATTCATTTTTTTTTTAATTTTATTATTTTATTTTATTTTATTTTATTTTATTTTATTTTATTTTATTTTATTTTAAATTTTAAATTTTTTGTAAAAGTATTGATGGAGGACAATTATTCGACAGAGTAGCTAAAACAAAGGGAATGAGATTGAGCGAGGAGGTGGCAAGCAAAATTGTGAGACAGTTGACCGAAAGCATCAAAGATCTTCACACTAACGGTGTTTGTCACAGAGACCTCAAACCAGAAAACGTAAAAAAAAAACAAAATAAAAAATAAAAAAACAAAATAAAAAATATGATAATTAAAAATAAATTAGACATGTCCAAAATTTACAACTTTTTTAGCGGATATAAATTAATTGCTAACAAAATTTGAACTGTTGTAAAATTTTGAACATCTCTAAAAATAAATTAAAATAATTGAAAAATAATGTAAAATAAAAAATAAAAATAAAAAATAAAAATAAAAACAAAAATAAAAAATAGATATTGTGCACATCAGGAGACGATTTTGATTTAAAACTAAGTAAATTTTTTATTTATTTATTAATTTAATTTTTATTTTAATTTCAATTTATTTTATTTTTTAATTTTTAATTTTTATATTTTTAATTTTTATTTCATTTAAAAGTTGACTTTGGTCTCGCCAAATTCATCAAAATAGACAATGGTGAAGAAATATTGAAAGCAAGCACGTCAGGAACCCTTGCCTATGTAGCCCCAGAAAGATTCGACAGCAACGACACCAAAGGTAAAGAAAAATGAAAATTTCATTTTTCTTTTTTTTTATTTTTTTATTTTTTCAATTTCAATTTTAAATTATTTTATTTTATTTTATTTATTTTTAATTTTCTACGATTTGATTTTATTTTTTTTATTTTTAATTTGATAAATAATTGAACATTTTTCTTTTGTTAATTTCATTTTTAGTTTTATTTATTATAAATTTTTTTCTAATTATTTTTTTTGTTTTTAAATTTATTAATTTGATTTATTTTTAATTTTATTAATTTTTTTTTGTTAATTTTATTTTAATTTTAATTATATATATTTGTTTATTATGTTTTTTTAAAAAATTATTAAATTTTTTTTAATTATTTGACTTATTTTTTTAATTTATTTGATTTATTTTTAATTTTATTTTTTATTTTTTTTTTGGCAGCCATTGACATATGGTCGATTGGTATCATCATGTATTTCGTTTTGTTCGGAAACACTCCCTTCTGCGATCTCACACAAGACCAGCAAGACGAAGAGGAAGTTTTCAGGAAAATTACTTCGTAAAAAATTTTAAAAAAAAAATTTTAAAAAAAATTTAAAAAATATTAAAAAAAAATGTTCAAAAAAATAAATTATTTTTTGTTTAAAAGTGCACCTCTCAAACTCCCTCCCAAAATTCCAATCTCCAAAGGAGCCAAAGAAGTCCTCGCAGGATGTCTCAAAAGAGATCCCAAACAGAGATGGACTTGTCAAAAAATTTTAGAGCACAGTTGGACACAAGGTAAAATAAAGCGAATTTTCCATATCTTAATTTATTAAAATATTTTTTTTTTTTATTTTTTATTTTTTTAATTTTTTTTTTTATTTAATTTTTAAAAGGTGATATCCACACCGTTCTTTCAAAAAACAAAGAAGAGTCACAAGACATCTTGGCAGAAGAAGACATCCAAAAATTGAAAGCTTCCATGTCTATGGTCATCAACGCTTCGAGAGACATTCAGGATAACAACGACAAATTGAATAAATGAAAATGAAAAAAAAAATTAAAAAAATAAGTTTTTTTTTAATTTTAATTATATTTTATATTCATAAGAAAAAACTTTGAGAACATTTCCAAAACGTTTTATTTACAAACTCAAATTTATTTACAAAGAATTTTTGTTGATAGATTCCAAATGACACAAAAATTTGATGATGTTCATAACGATCCCCTTCACCAAAAACCCCAAAGAGATGTTCTCGTTGCTTGATATTAAGTTCATTCTCGTTTTGGACAACAAAAGAAGGGTTATCAGTTGAGATTCTAATAGAGGGTTGCTGGGCCAGTAAATGTGGTACGAAGTTTTCCACTCAATAAAAGGAACCAAATTTTTGAAGTTTTGTTTTCCTTTGCTGCTGTCTTTGTTTGCAGATTTAAAGTATCTGTCAAAAGAAAAAAAAAAATAATTAAAATTAAAAATAAATAATTAACAAAAAAAATAAATATAATTTTACAAGATTGCTGCTAATTCGAGATTGATTGGTGCATACTTTCCTTCTTTGTAAATTCTTGCCAAATGGTTCATAGAGTTGACATTTCCCACTTCCACAGCAGTCTTGATAAAATAACGTGGAAAATAAAAAAAAATGAAAAACAAAATATAAATAAATTTTTTACTTGATAAAGATGCAATGCTCTATTTACATTTCTCTCTACTCCATTCTTGGCTTTCAAATAATAATTCCCAACTTTGAAGTAAAAAATAAAAAAAATTTCAAAATAAAAAATGGTCAATTCTTTTGTTACGTTTGTTCAATGCAAAATCACTTCCCAAGTTGGCTGAATTTTCCCAAAGTTGTATAGCTTTACTAATATTTTTCTCAACTCCTAATCAAAATTGAGATAATAATTTTTTATGAATTTTTATTTAATTTTCTTAAAAATCAAATTTGTTTTATTAATTTTTATTTTATTTTTGTTATTTTATTTTTAAATTTTTAATTTTTTTTAATTTTTAATTTTCTTTTTTTTTTACCTATCCCCATCTCGTACATTTTACCAAGGATGTTCATTGAATAAAAATTTTTGAGATCACTAGAACGCTTGAACAAAGAAGTGGCCTTTTCAAGTTTTTTTTTAACTCCCTCGCCCTTATAATACCTTTCAAAAAAAAAAAAAAAATCAAAAATAGAAATACAAAATAAATTGAAATAAAATTTTAAAAAAATAAAAAAAATTTAAAAAATAAAAAAAAAATAAATAAATAAATTAAATAATAAAAAAAATAAAAAAAATTAATAAATAAAAAAATAATTAGAT
This sequence comes from Cochliopodium minus, assembly GCA_024220525.1. NCBI lineage: Eukaryota > Discosea > Himatismenida > Cochliopodiidae > Cochliopodium > Cochliopodium minus. The sequence goes on from JAMYWO010000289.1 coordinate 12,716, forward strand.
TAGATTAAAAACAAGTTTAAATAAGTGAAAATTAAATAATAAAGTTTTTTACATTAATCCTAAATAAAACATTGCGTTCTCGTTGTTCTTTTTCACAGCCTTCTTGAATAACACTTTGGCCTTCTCTAAGTCCCTTTCCACTTTTTGTCCCTTGTAGTAGATGTATGCCAGATAGTACTGAGCGATTTCAATTTCTTGTTCTATGGACAATTCAAACAAATCAATAGCTTTTTTGATATCCTTAAGAATATTTTCATCTCCTAAAAAAAATTTTTTTTTTCAATTTTAATTTATTTTATTTAAAAAAATTATAAATTATAAAATTAAATAATTTTTTTTTTACCATCAAGATAAATTAACCCCAAATTGAAGTTTGAGATGTTGTTCCCTCTTTTGATCGATTTCTCGTAGTAATTTACAGATTCCTCAACGTTTTTCTCCACTCCTTTTCCGTTTCTGAGCATGTATGCCCTGTTGATTGAACAAAAAAAGAATTGTTGAGATAGATTGAAAGAAAAATTAATATTTTATGTTTTTTATTTCGTTGAAATATTATTTAAATAAAAAAAATTATATGCTTGAATATTCTCTTTTATTGATAGCACATCTTCTTTATTTATGATTTTTAATAGATTTGTAACAAAAAGTTTTTTACATCATATGATATCCTATCATCTCTTCCTCTCCTGATCTTGGCTCCTTCAAATATTCTTTCAATATCTCGTAGCTTTTGGCAAAATCCTCCTTTCTATCCCATCCCAGATAATACTTGCGTGAGATAGCGATCATATTTCCCTGATTGGCCGATCTTGTCAGCCATCTCCTCGCATCTTGCTCATTCTTCTCTATCTTGTCCCCATATTGCATCTTGAACGAGATATATAGCTGTGCTATCGGATCATTCTTCTCCTCTGCATTCTTTAGGTAATCTCTCAGCTTCATTTTTTTTTTATGTATCCTTGAAATCATTCTATTAATTATATTCTTCTTCACCATTCTTATGTGCGTAATTTATGTTATATTCTATCAAAGATCTATCTAATGTCACTTGATACTCTCAAAGAAGTTTTTGTGTTTTTTTTTGTATGTTTTTTTTTTATATTTCCTCCTGTTTTTTTTTTTGATTCAAGGATCTGTTATATACTGATGATATCGCTTTATTTGAACTAGTAGGATCTTTATTGATTTGTTTTCAAAACTTTTTAAATTCAAATTCACAAAAATAAATTAAAAATATTTAAAAAATAAAATGTTTTGACAATTTAAGGCTTTTTACCGACTTAATTCAGGTTTTAATAAAAGTTTAAAAATTTAAATTCCAAAGATCCTAAAGAAAAAAAAATTCGGTTAAAAATGTGGCTTTTAATTTCAAATAAAAAATAAAGGGAAAAAAGGTAGTTGAACAAATCAAAATATATCTTTGTCTTTTTTTTTTTTGTTTATCAATTTCACTTTTCATTTTTTTCAAAGAATATTTTATCAGATACAAATTGAAAATTATCAAATTTCTTTTGAGATAAAGGAGAGATCTGTTCCAAAACCACAGAATCTAAAAAAAAAGTTTATTTAAAAAGAAATAAAAAATATAGGAAAAAAAAAATTAAATCTAACCTTTCAAACTTGAGTTAGTATATTCCTTATCAAAATATTTTAAGTCCGTAGCCATTTTCTAATTTTTAATTTATTTAATTTTAAATTGTGTAAAAAAAATTTTTTTTTTTACCAATTTTGGTTTATATGGAGGTTCAACTGTTTGGAAATTGTAAAAGTTAGATATTGTTGTGTTGTTAAAATTTTATTTTTTCTTACTTTCTTTTCTCATAAATTTTTCCCAATCTGTCTTCACAAAAAAAGCGCTCGATTTAATTTCACTAAAAAAATATTGAACAAAAATAAAAATAAAATAAATAATAAAATAATAAAATAATAAAATAATAAAATATAAAAAATAAAAATAAAAATAAAAAATTTAAAAATAAAAATAAATATGATGAAATAATTTATAAAAGAGTTCTTAAAAATTTATTTAAAAAAATATGGAACAAAAATACAAAATACAAAATACAAAATACAAAATACAAATTAAATAAAAATAAAAATAAAAATAAAAATAAAATAAAACAAAAATAATAAATGGGTTCTTAAAAATTTTATTTAAACTTATAAATAAAAATAAAAATAATAAATGGGTTCTTAAAAATTTATTTAAAAAAATAAAAAAATTAATATAATTTATAAATAAACCCTAGAACAAATTTTAAAACTTACATTTCTGTAAATCTTGTTTGAGGATTCTTAGAAAGTAATCCCCATATGAGCTCCCTTAGAGTAGAATCCATGGTGCCGTCGAAGGCAGGGTCGACGCGGAGAATGAGATCAAATAGCTCGTTCTGCTCTTTGGAGGAGAAGGGGAGGCAGTTATAAAAGAGTTCGTACAACAATATTCCAAATGACCACCAATCCACTTTTTTTTTGTATTTTAAATATTAAACAACAATTTTAATAAAACCAAAAAAAAATTACCTTCAAAGTTATACCTGAAAATTGTTTATTTGTTTGCAAATGGATAAAAAAAAAAATCAAAAAAAATAAAAAATATTAAATTAAAACCAAAAATAAAAAAAATTGATTTAAAAAAAAAATTAAAAAATATTTGAATAAAAAATGTTCTAAAAAATTGATTGTAAAAAGTAAATATTATAAAAATGAAAAATAAAGTCAAAAAAAAAAAAAAAAAAATTTATTTTTACCCACTCGTTTTGTGATTTTTCAACTTTTTTTTAACAAAAAAAAACCAATTGAAAATCAAAAAAAATATTTTAAAAAATTGTTTTACCATTTCTGGAGCTATATATTCCAGCGTTCCAACAATACTAAATGTGTTTTGGCAATTTTCTGAAATTTTGGACAAACCTTTTAAAAATAAAAATAAACAAAAAAAATAAAAAAATAAAAAATAAAAAATAAAAAATAAAAAATAAATCATAAAAAAATATTTGAAAAAATATTTGAAAAAATATTTGAAAACTTTAAAACTTTAAATTTTTTATACCGAAATCTGTTATGAGAATGTAACCGTCCAAACCTATTAAAATGTTTTCTGGTTTGAGGTCTCTAAGGATAATTTGATTGGCGTGGAGATGTTCTATTGCTAAGATGAGCTGGGCTCCAAAAAAATGGACAAGGTCCAAGTCTTTGTAAACTTTCTTCAACGTGTACTTTCAAAAAAAAAAAAGAAAAAATTTAACGAAGTTAATTCAAAAAATAAATGAAAAAATTTAATGAAAAAAAAAAAGAAAAATAAAAAATAAAAAAAATAAAAAATAAAAAATAAAAAATAATTATAAAAAAAATTATTCAATTAAATTACAAATTAAAAAAAAAAAAAATTTTTTTACCATGTGATAATGCAAATCACCACCAGCTACATACTCTAGACCCAAAAACAGTTTAGATTCACTTGAAAAAGCGAACTGGAGGCCAATGATGAAGGGGTGGTTGATCTGAGAAAGAATGAGTTTCTCTATGAAGGTGTTTTTGATGTCTTTGTCGCTGTTCACCAAGTTTTGCTTTCTAATTGCTTTTATGGCGTATTTTTTTCCTGTTGGTTTGTATCTTACTTGCCATACCTTTGAAAAAAAAAAATAATTAAAAATATTGTTAATAAAAAATAAAAAAATAAAAAAAATAAAAAAATATAAAAAATATTGTTGATAAATTTTATGTTTTATTTTAAAAAAAAATTTAAAAGTAGGAAATAATTTATTAATATTACTTTTCCAAACTTTCCTCTTCCTAAAAGTTTCAACCACTCAAATTCTCCTTCGTTCATTGTCTCTTTCTACAAAAAAAAATAAAAAAAAAAGGTGAAATTAAAAAAAATTTAAAAAATTGAAATGTATTTAAATGAGAATAAAACGGTTTCTCTATTTTTAAAACATATAAAAAAGAAATTTTTATATTGAAGCTATTTCCGCTATTTAAATGAAAAAATAAAAAATAAAAAATGTATTTCCGCTATTAAATAAAGTTACAATTTGATAATTAAAAGAAATTTTGATTTGAGGTATAGATAATTCATCGTTTCCCCCTTTTGGATTTCCCTCAACAAAGTACCAAGACTCTCCCTTTATTCTTATGTCTGTTTTTTCCTTTTGGAACTTTTGAACCAAGTCTTTAAGGTTAATGTTTATGTGGCCGAAGTTATCTGTAATTGTCAATAGAGGAATTTTTCTTGGAAGATTGAGCTTCAGTTCTATGAAAGAGTTTTCTGGTATGTTTATCCTTTTACAGAAAAAATAAAAAATCACTTTTAATTTGAATTTTTTTTTGATTGTATTTAAGAAATTTTAGACATGTCCAAATATTACAACTTTGTTAGCGGATATAAAATTTTTACTAACAAATTTTAAACTGTTGTAATATTTTTGGACATCCCTAAAGAAATTTTTTTTTTTTTGAATTGATTTTGTATTTATTTTTTCGGAGAAAAAATTTTTATAATTCTCAATAGGAGCTCTGATTGGATTGAAGAATTTTGAATTTATTCCATAGTAATACAATTCTGATTGATCTTTAGCAAAAATTCTTTAATAATATGCATATTTCAAGAATCTGTAATATCGAAATCCTATTCAACTTTGATTTGGATTTAATTCTCCATTGAGTATGGAGAATTATTTTGTTCTTATATTTGATGTTATTTTGTTCATTATGTTATTGAAATTTCAATTTTATTAAATCGTATCATCTTAAATCTTCAAAATAGAACAGATCAATATTAATATTATTGGAAAGGAAGGTAAAATGATATTTCGATACTACACTATAAATGAATTACCATTTAAAAGGTAATCAAAGATAAGTGGAAGTCAAATTATATATTATTCCTATTATGGGTGTAAATGTATCTTTGGATCAATTGATGAATCAAATCAATATAATTATACTCCTCTCTGAAATATTCAAAAAAAAAATTTAAATTGTAACTTACATATTTGAATCTTGTTTGATAGGAACCTTTTTGAAGATGACATTCTTTTCATTGTTGAATATCACAGTGAGTTGATAATTTGCCTTTGATAATTTCTCAATAGGTTTCATGTTCTTTGATTCAATGATTTTCAAGGACATACATCCAAATCTCACTTTTTCTATATTTGTATGATTTGTATTAATTTGATTATTACTTGTTCTTGGACTTATAAAGCCGTTATTTTGATCATTCATTTTAATTTTTTTTTAGTTTTATCACCTGCTTAATTTTTTTTGAAGTGAGGAAATATAAATTTTTTTTTTTTTTTTATTTATTCAGTTAAAAATAAATTAATTTTTAACCATATTTCAATGATTAGACGATTGAGAGTTAAATAAACTTCTAATAGGATAACTTGAGAAGAATGTGATTATCATAAATTTTCAAATTTTGATCAGAATTCCTTTTACAAAAACTGTAAGAAATTTCAAAAAAAAGTTTTTCTTTAGAATTAATATTGAAAACGAGGAAATGTTATCAAGATTGTAAACTGATTAAAAAAAAAACTTTTCTGTACAAATTTTTAGTTTAATAATAAGCACAAATAAACAATTGAAGTTTTTTTCTTTTTGAGTATTTAGTTTGCTCTCTTCAAGAACATTCCGGTTTGGATATCAATGAATGCTTGCATCAAATCTTCTTGGCTGGCTAAAACAAAAGGTCCTCTCTGAAAAATAGGTTCTCCCTAAGAAAAAATTTAAAGTTAAAAGTGTGTAAGTTTATTAAAAAAAAAGATTGTTTACGATAGGTTTTGCAGCAACTAAAATAAATGAAGCATTTTTGTTTTCACTACTTTTGATTGTTACAGTGTCACCTTGTGAATCAAACACGACAATGTTACCTTCGTCCAAATTGGAATTCAAGTCTCCGAATGAAGCGGAACCTTCGAAGAGATATGCAAAACAGGTGTGTCCTATAGGGATGTGATGTTGGAAGGTTGTGTTTGGTGGAAGTCTGACGTCCAAGAAGATTGGTTGAGTAGCAATTCCGTTGACAGGTCCAACAGTCTTTTTTTTGTTTTTAAAAAAAAAAAAGAAATTAGTATGAAATTTGAAGAATTCAAGGATTAAAAAGGGATTATAGATATATTGATGATCTATCGGAAAGAATGGATCAATCTTTATTATTTTTCTTAATTTTACCTTTTCATATTCTCCTGCAATCACTTTGATTTTGATATTATCTTTCTCCACTGTGGGGATGTCTTCTGGCTGGATATCTTGGTATCTTGGCTTGCACATCTTCTCCTTCTTGGGCAAATTGATCCACATTTGGAAACCATGAACCATTCCCTCTGTCTGTTTGGGCATTTCAGAGTGGATAATTCCGGCCTGTTTTTAAAATATAGAGATTTATAATTCATTTCTAAATCATTAGTGTTGTATGTGACAAGATAATCAATGTATTTCAAAATTATTTATTAATATAAATCATTTTATCGATCATTTTTTCTTTGAATTAAAAAAAAGAATATTTTACACCAGCTGTCATCCATTGAACTGATCCATCTTTCAATAGACCAACATTTCCCATATGATCTCTATGTTCGAATGATCCTTTCAACATATAGGTCACTGTTTCGAATCCTCTGTGAGGATGATCAGGAAATCCCTCGATGTAATCTTCAGGGTTCTCATTCTTGAATTCATCTAACATCAAGAAGGGATCAAGATTTTTCAACTTGTTGGTTCCGATTGATCTGTGGATCAATACTCCTGCTCCTTCCATCATACCTTTAACAAATACAATTAATTTTGATATATGGGTGAAATAAAAGATAATCTCAATATATGAACAATTTATCCACAATATTATTGTTTGTTTGATTAAATGTTCTATTATTGATTATGAATCCATTATTAGTGACATATTTAAAAAATATACCTTGGCTTTTAAAATATTTTGATACTTTTCTAATATTGTTCATTTTTTCTTTATGATCTTGATTGTTTGATTTGTCTTTGTTTTTGTTTTGCTTTTTTTTTTTATTTTTTCTCTTTAATTTTGTATATTTTTTGTTAAAAGTCGGGTTTTTTATATTTTGCCAAGGAGATCATTTTATACTCCCGAAATTCAAGAATTTTGTAGGTGATACATCAATTATTATTGGTGGGTTGGATTGACAAAAGAATAATCTACATAATCCTGGATTTTATTTATTCCAAAAAGATTTCCATATAATATCATCCTTATACTTCCTTTCATGCAAAGATTCCTAATTTGTAACTATCTTGATTCCATTCATTAATAAGGATCATTTTCAATTTTATTTTTGCATTACAAACAAAATTCTTTTGAATTTGGTCAATGAATTGAAGACAAGTTAAAATAAAAGCTTTAGACTGCTCAAATAATCATTGATTTGATATATTCATAAAAAGATTTTTAGTGAGAAAATAAAAATTCAAAAGAAATAAAAAAAATTATTCAACGATTGCAAACAATATTTAAATAAATAAATGATCAACGATGTAATCATTATAAATAAAAATATAAAAGTTAAATTAATTCAAAATAAAAAAAAAAAGTAAAACAAAAACAAAACAAAAAATCAAAATACTAAAAAAGAATGGGAATATTTGGAAGATTATTCAATCAAACAAGAGAAATGAGAATTTTGATGTTAGGATTAGATTCAGCAGGAAAGACAACCATCCTCTACAAACTCAAATTGGGAGAAGTGATTTCATCAATCCCTACGATTGGATTCAATGTAGAAACAGTTCAATACAAGAAAATAGAGTTTACTGTATGGGATATTGGTGGACAAACAAAAATCCGTCCTTTGTGGAGACATTATTTTAATGGAACAGAAGGATTGATCTTTGTTGTTGACAGCGCAGATAGAGAACGTATTTCTGAGTGTTCTGAAGAATTATCCGCACTATTAAAAGCAGAAGAGTTAAGTGATGCAAAGTTACTTATTTTGGCTAACAAACAAGATTTACCCAACGCAATGAGTATCAATGAGATTTCTGACAAACTTGGACTTTATTCTTTGCCTAGAGAAAGAAAGTGGTTTATACAATCTTGCATTGCCAAGAATGGAGAAGGTGTTTATGAAGGACTTGATTGGTTGTCAAACGCCCTTGACGCATAAATTTTTGCCTTTTAAATTAATCATTGTTAAATAAAAAAATTATGTAAATTCAAAAATTTTCTTTATCTTTGAAATCAAACTAAATAGAAATGATTAACTTGACTTTAAATAGAAAGTAAGATGATGGAGTTTGATAGAAGTTGATAGGATTGTTTGCTTGAGGTAAATTAGGTAATGAAGAAGGAATGAGTTGAAATCTTGGTTGTGGAATGAATTTGAAAGTAATTCAATCTATAATTGGAATATTTTCATATATTTAGATATTTTTATCTTCATTGTTTTGGAAATTGTTGGCGCAATATTTATTTTTTTATATAACGGTATTAATTTTTATTTGAGAAAAATAAAATTAAAAATTCCTTTCAAACTATTTCTGGATTTTCTCATTATTGCATTCAATTTTAACCATTTTCTAAATTTCATATTATTAGAATAATGGAAAAGGAGAAAGATATTTTAATCCAAATCACCCTCATAGGAAAAGATGTTGAAAAGTCTCACGTAATCATCCCGAAAGGATCAGAAACAATTTTTATTGAAAAATTCTTTCCTGAGGATTATCAATACAAACAGATTATCAATGAGGGTTTCACATTATAATATTTTTAATATTTTTTTTTTTAATGAGATTTCATCCAAAAAATGATTTTTTTAAAATTAACACATTGGTTTATCTAATAATCTAAACACATCATAATTATGATAAAAAATTAGTACAAAGAAGGTAATTTTCTTCAATGATATTTTTTTGGAAATCTTTAAAATTTTATTTAAAAAAAAAAAAATAAAAAAAAAATCTTAAAAAAATTAATTAACTAAAATTATGATCAGCAACGAAACAAAACAAAATGATCCACAATGTAAGATTTATATTGTTCAAAAATATCCATATTAATTCGAAAAATATTTTATTTTCCACATTCGAAATAAATATAAAATTTTTTTTAATTAACATGTTTATAAACAATTAATTTCTTAGTGATCGGCTTTTTGAACATGGTGAACAAAATAGGGACAGAAGTGAGACCAGATATGTTTGATGATTCTCGTCAAATCAATTGCAGCGAGCCTGGACATTTCGAAAGAGTGAATATAATGATGGATGATAGCAATGCACCAGTAAGAGTATTCAGCACAAAGCATGAAGAAGCAAAGTAAAAAAAAAAAAATATCAATATTAAAGATATCTCACAAATTTTAGATGAATACTATTCACATAAATATCATTCTCTTGATTAAAAAATTTTTCATATTTAATTGTTGAATTTAATTTTTAAAAAATATTTCATTGTGATCAAATTCACCTTTAATTTGGGAATTTATAATTATTTTGAGAATTTGATACCACATTCCATTAATGATAATTCTTAAAATTGACATTATTTTTTTTTTTTATTTTCATTTTTAAAAAGGGAAGTGACACTCAGAGAGCTGGGAAAACAAGAACAAGATCAAGTTACAATGGAAACAGTTTTAAAAACAGTCTTGAGCGAACACAAAGATGAGGAAGAGAAAAAAATCTCCAGCAAATTCATCAGCCTCTTCAAGAATCTCGAAAAGGATGTAAACAGCATCATAGATGAGCTCAAAACGAAGGCAAACCAACTTTTGATAGATCTTTTCGCCAACAAAAAACAGATCAATCACATCACAGGGGAGAACTGGAGGAACTTTGGGGAGACGTTGCTCAACAAACCAACTTTTATCTTCTCTGATTATACAAAGTTAGATGAGAACGACAAAAAGGTCAAAGAAGACACTCACTTATTGTACGAGGGAGGTCATTTTTACATCGAGCATGAGAACAAGTCCAAAACTCCTTTTGATCTAAAGCACGCAAAGTATCCCGACACTCACTTTAGTTCTCCTGTTTCCATTCAACACTTGGTTGCTATTGTAGAACTGGCTAAGCAAACACACAAAGTAGTTAGGGTAAAAAAGAATTTTTAATTTTTTTATTTGGAAATATATTGTTAAGTTTTTATTTTGTTAATTTAAGTTTAAAGACGATTATATTTTTATTTTAATTATTTATTTCTTTTAATTTTTTTCTTCTCATTATCTTTATTAAAATTTATTTTTAAACAGGCTTTTGGAAGTTGCCACTCATGGTCACCCATCCACACTTCTGACGGAATCCTCGTTGACAACAGAAAGCTCGCTTCAGTAGACGGGAAACACGAAATCAAAATCAACAAGAACGACCCTCGTACCAAACACTCCACCATCTCCAAAAAGAACGAGCTCAAAACCACTGTCACCACCTCTCCTGGTATCACTACTGGTGATTTGGAAAATCAGCTCTGGAAGTTGGATTATTCCTTGGAAGCTTCAACCATTGAAGATGTCTTCACTATTGGCGGTATAGGTTTCACTTCATCCCACGGAACTGGTTAAATTTTTATTAATTTTTTCACCTGAATTAATTTTTATGAAGTTCTATTTTTCTAAACTTTTTGTTCAACTTTTTTTACTCAATTCAAATATCTTTTCTTCAAATATAATTCCAAACTTTTTGTTTGACTTTTTAAATTTTGATATTTTAAATTTTGAAATTTTTTTTTTTTAATAATATTTTTGTTTTTTAATTTTACGAAATTCAAACTATATTTTAATAATTTCAATTTTTTATAATGTAAATATTTAGGTAAAAAATTTACTGTTGCTTCCGATTTGGTTATTGCAATGACTTTCGTTTGCTCCAATGGAAAGGTCGTTGAAGTTTCTCCTCAAGAATGTGTAGAAGTAAATGGAGACAAAAGAACACCTGCTACTTGGTTGTTGGAAAGAGAGGGAAAGACACTCTCTCCTGAAGACATTTGGAGAACTGCACAAGTAAACTTGGGTGCGTTTGGTATTGTGTAAAAAAAATTTTATTTAATTTATTTTTATATTTATATTTATTTTTATTTATTATTTTATTTTTTATTTTCTAATATAAATTTTTTTGATTTTATTTTTTTGATTTTTTTTTTTATTTCATTTTTTATTTTTTATTATAAATTTTAATTTATTTTTATTTATGTTTTTATTTTTATTTTTTATTTTTGTTTTATTTCACATTTATTTTAACATTTTATTTTTAAAGATATGATATGACATTGATTGTTCAACCAAAGATGAACGCTTTGTTTGTCTCCGAAGCAGGAAAATGGGAAGAATACTTTGGAACAGATCCTTCCTGCTTGGAAAAACTCAGCAAGCTCAACGAAGAGTGGGACACTCTCGAATTCTGGCATTATCCTCTCACTGTGAATGAACTCGACAAACCTTCTTCTTTGAACATTTTGACTGGTGAGTTTTTTTTTATTAATTTTAGAAATTTTTTAATTTTTTAATTTATTTATTACTTTATTTTGTGTTAATTTGATCGTATTTATATTTTTGGTTTTTATTTTTATTGTATTTATTTTTTTGATTTGATTTATATTATTTTTATTTTTATTTTTTGATTTTTTGATTTTATTTTTCATTTTTTATTTTTATTTTTTAAAAAATATTTTTATCAACTTTATTTTGTAATTTGGTTGTGTTATCAATTAAAAATTAAAATCATTTTTTTAATTTTTATTTTTCATTTATAAAATGAACTTAATTTTGTATTTATTTTTTTAATTTTTTTATTCATTTAGGTAAGGTCACTTATTGCCCATATGTAACAATCACCAAGACAATGACTGACAAGCTCTCCCCCAGTCAAATGGAAAAATACGAAATAGTTGAAAAGAAAGTTGATTCTTCCGAGTTCATTTCTCAATTGGCTTTCCAAAGTGTTGGTTCCAAGTTTGCTGCAAAGTTTTGGAAGTAAAAATCATTTCTTTCAATTCTTTTTTTTTTTTTATTTATATAAATATATTTATATATTTTCTTTGTTTGTTTTTTAATTTTTCATTTTGTATTTCGATCATTTTTACAATTTTTATAATTTTAGATTTATTTTTGAATTTTTAATATTTTTAAATCATTTTTTTATTTTTAAATCATTTTTTTGTTTTGTTTTTTAATTTTTTTGTTTTATTATTTTTCTTTATTGTATAATTCTCATTTTAAAAATTGTAAATTTTTGATGTTAATAATTTTTCTTAATTTTTGAATTTTCAAATCATTTTTTTTATTTTTTATTTATTATTTTTTCTGTTATTTTTAATTTCTAATATTCTTATTTTTAAAAATGTACAATTTTTGATTTCAATAATTATTTTTATATTTTATTTTTTATAGATAAATATTTTTTGATTAATTTTTTAATTTATTTTGTTTATGCAGATGGGCAAACAAAGTTTACCAAAACAAGATAACCAGAAAATTGGGAAGACTCTTGATCAAATACATCCTCGTCTTCACAGGATGGGTCGGAAAAATCAGATGGGGAAAGGAGCCTGTCTACGACAAAGAGGGAAAGCTCGTCCAAAAGGGGGAAGTATGGAGCGTCCCTCAATATTTCGCTAAGTAAAAAAGTTTTTTTTTTAATTTTTTATTTTTTCTTCTTAAATTGTTATTATTGTTAATTTGACTTTTTTTCATTATTTTTTTTATTATTTTTATAATCTTAATTTTTTATTTTTTTTTCGTTATTTTTTTTATTTTTATAATTTTTATAATTTTTTTTCATTTTCATATTTCTTAATTTCATTTTTTATCAATCAATGTTTACATTTTTTTTTCATTTCTTTTTATTTTCATAATTTTCATCTTATTTGATTTTCTTTTAATATTTTATTTTTATTTTTTATATTTTATTTTTTAATGGTTAATTTTTATTTCATTTTTTTATTTTTTATTTGTTAGTCACCCTGTGATTGATGCAACATCCGTTGTAGAGAAGATTCCTTGCCTTGATATTGAATGGGAGGTTCCTGTTCCTACCTTCCAAGAAACTGTAGGTTTGAAACACACCGTCGAAGTATACGGGTAAATAACAAAGATAAAATTAAAATTAAAATTTAAAATTAAAATTAAAATTAAAATTAAATTTAAAATTTAAAATTAAAATTAAAATTAAAATTAAATTTCTTTTATTTTTTTTTAGACATCTCATCAGAAACGTCAAGGAAAGATTCGAGAATCAAGAATACCCTGTTTCCATCAATGTAGAAATGAGATTTTTGAGAGGATCAGGTTCTCCATGTAAATCTCTTTTAAATTATTTTTTTACAATTAAATTATTTTTTTACAATTAAATTTTTTTTTATAATTAAAATATTTTTTTATTTTTTATTTTTTTTTTTTTAAAAAAAGTGAGTATGCAATACAATCAACAACCATTGTTCGACTCTGAAGACGGAGGAGAAATAGTCAACAAGGGATTTTCTGCACCAGAAATCGTCTCCATGTCTCCTAACCCTTGGTGGCTCGACTTCTACAAGAAAATGAACCATGACATCACCACCAACCACAAATCTTTTGGTGAAAATATTCGTGTGCATCATGCTAAGCAATATTCTTCACTGATGGAATGTTAAAGTATTTAAGAGGTAAATTTTTAAATTAAATTTTTATTTTTATTTTTTTAAAACTTTTTTAATTTTTTTTTTTCAAAAGGTATTTATGATAACCCTCAGTTTTCCTTATGATCACAAGGACTTTAACACATCTTACAAGATTTGAGGGAGGTCAGAACTCGTTTCTGATAAAGCAATATGTTCTTGAACCTCACATCGACCAACTCTTCTACAACCACAAAACACCTACGAAAAGCCAAATGGTTGTGAAGTTAGTGAAGAAGGTGGTATTGTTCCAAAGAAAAACCACACCTGTGTCATGTTTTAAAAAAATAAATACGAATCTTTTTTCTATTCTTTTTGCAATAAAATTTTTTTCTTCGAACAAATTTAAAAGTTTTTATTTGTTAAAATTTATAAATAATTTGTTATTTCGTTTTGACTGAAGGTTGAAACCATGCCAAGATTGGAGCCAAAAGAAAAATTTTGTTGTTTGTGCTCCACTTTTCTTTGAGTCCTTTGAGTGATGAAATCTTGTTTTCAAGGAGAGGTCTAAAGCCCATAAACAGTTGGATCTTTCGTTAAATTCAGAAACAATAAGAGTTGGTTTAGATAAGTTTTGTTGAAAATTTCAAGAAAGGCAAAACAAAACCTTTTTTAAATAAAATAAAAAAATAATTTAAAAAAGATTAAAAGAAAATAATATTTAATTAAAAAAACTTTAAATTACCTTCAATTAAAAATTTAGCAAAAAATTTGCATCTTTCATGGCTTTGCGGATAAGATACTTCT
>JAMYWO010000289.1:32183-47754 GCA_024220525.1 Cochliopodium minus
AATATTAAAATTTGAAATTATAAGAAAAAAATGTTAAAATTAATAAATATAATTTAAAATCAAAATGTATTGAATAATAAAGAAAATAAAAAATAAAAAAAATTGAAATAAATATTAGTAATTGAAATATATTAGTAATAAAAAATAAAATGAAACAAAATAAAATAAAATAAAAATAAAAATAAATGCAAAATCAAAAAAATGTAAAAAGAAAATATAATTGTGAATTACCTGTCAAAACAGGATGAAAAATGTTGTCGAAATTATGGAAACACTTTTCTATTTCGAGATTGTCTTGCTTTTCGAGATGGTGGTAGAATTCTATGTGCTCACGATTTTCTTTGGCCACCTTTTTGTTAAGGAAGAGAAAAACTGATTTGATTCCACTTTTTTCCAAAGAAGATCTAAAAGCTGTTCTGTCGTCCAAGTTTTCCAAGTCTTTTTCATCAAAAAAAATTAATAAAAACAAATTAAATCAACAAAAAATATTTAATAAAAATGAGATTTTTAATTTTTAAAAATTTTTATTTCAAAAAAATAAATGAAAATATTTTAGATTAAAAATAAAAATAAAAAATATTTTTTCCTATCAGGAATAGGATTAAAAGCAGTTAAAAGCTGCAAAACAAACCCATAGTTTTTTAATTTTGTTTCCAAAAAGGAATAAGCAAAAGAGAGAATATATAATTAAACAATTTTTTCATTGAAAAAATGAAAAATATTTAATTTAAAATAAAAAATATTAAAACTTTATTAAAATCTCTTAAAAAATATTCATTTTTTTTAAAAAAAAATTTATTGTGAAATTATTAACATTAAAAATTATTTTACCTCTGAAAATCTGATTGACAAAATGGAGGGAAACGCCAAAATAATCAGAAAGATTGCACCCAATCCTCAGAGAAAAGACCAAATGATCGCAACTAGAAGGATGAGAAACAATGTTCTCCGCAAACAACTGCTCCAAGGTGATGTACAAGATCTTAGAAAGGTGTTGTTCTTGAAACACTTTGCATAACGTCTCGAAGAAGAGGGTTTTGAGGGGGATTGCGTCTGAGAGGAGCGCGTTTCTTAGAACAAAGGTGTACAGGTTTTTGTCCATCAGTATTTTGGCTTGGATGTCAGAGAATGAGAACAATTTTTTGATTGAATTTATCAGCATTATTTGAGAAATTTCATCGATCAAATTTTTTCTATTTAAAAAAAAATTATTTTCAATTTAAACCTTTATTTTAATTTTTATGTTTTTTAAATATTAATTTTTTATCAAATAAAAATTATTTATTTTAATTTAATTGAATAATTTTTTTTTTTATTTTTTTATTTTTTTAATTATTTTTTTTGATATTTTATTTTTAAATTTTGTTTTGGATCATTCTCTTTTTTATTTTTACCTTATTATGGATTCATATTTTTTAACAGAGGATATCAAAGAAAAATGTCCGTCGTTATCCACGAAATTTCTTCTCCAGTTCTCGTTGGAGTTCTTTATTGTGGTGCAAATGTTAATGATGTTTCTCATACCAATTTTTGGATCTTTCAACAATTCGAAAATATTGAATTTTTCCTGAAAATAAAAAATAAAAAATAAATTTTAAAAATTGAAAAATAATTAAAATTTAAAAATAAAAAATAAAAAATAAAATTTAAAAATTAATTCACAAAAAATGAAATAAAAAATTTTGAAATAAAAAAAATAAAAATAGAAAAATAAAATTTAAAAATAGAAAAATAAAAAATAAAATTTAAAAATTAGTTCACAAAAAAACAAATAAAAAATTTTGAAATTATGAAATAAAAAAATAAAATATAAAATAAAATAAAAAATAAAAAATAAAATTTAAAAATAGAAAATAAAAAATAAAATAAAAAATAAAATATAAATAAAATAAAAAAGTAATAAATAACAAAAGATAATAAAAAAAAATTAAAATTTAAAAATTAAATACTTTTTCACGATCTTTTCTTATCATTATAAATTCTCTTAATTTAAACCACTTGCTCTCCTTTTTTAGTTGTACAGGATAATCAGTGTATACTTTAATTCGGAGAGTTTCGTTGTGGTAAAAAGCGAGAAGCTTCTCTTTTTCTTCCAACTGCTTCTTTTGTTCTTTCACTTGGAGTTCCAGTGCTCTGATCCTTTCATCTTTCATGTTCACTGCTCCTCCAATTATTTCCGATATTTGGTTCATAAATGTATCTCGGTTCTAAAGAAGTAAAAAAATAATAAAAAAAATCAAATCATCAAATATGAAAGTTGAAGAAAATAAATAAATTAATAAATAAATAATAAATAAATAAAAAAAATAAATAAAATAAATAAAATATAACAAAATGAATAAAATTAATAAAATTAATAAAAAATAAAATAAAAATGAAAATAACAATAAAACATAACAAATAAAAAATTAAAATTTTAAATAAAATAGAATAAAATAAATAAAATAAAATAAATAAAAATAAAAATAAAATAAAATAAAAACATAACAAATAAAATTAACAAATAAAAATATAAAATAAAACAATAATTGAAAACAAAAAGCAAAAATGAAAATAAATAAATAATAAATAAGAATCAAAATAAAATAAAAATAAAAATAAATAAAATATTTAAATAAAAATATAAATAGATAAAATTAAAAAATTTTAAAAAAATTTTAAAAAAATCACCAAATAATTTTGAGACATAATGTCATTTATAGAAGGACCTAAAACTTTAGATTGAACATAAGACAAAATGTATTTTTTATCTTGAGGAAAATTCTCCAAAGTGTTGTTGAAAGATTTTCTGTCCAAAATGAATCCGTCACAATTTGTCTTTGCAGTAACAGTGGAGTTGTTAAATTTTTGGAACAAAATGAGAGAAAGTTCGTTGAAATGGGAGGATTCTTCAAGAGAAAGAACAACACAGTTTTTCAATGATATTTCCGCACTTCCTAAATTTCAATTAACGTTTATTTTTCGAAATCAATTTTTTTATAATAAGTTTTATACTTATTTTATTATATTATTTCTATTTTGTTTTTTTTTCATTTTTTTATTTTTGAATTTTTTTTTATAATTTTTCGTTAATTTTTCGTTATTTTATTTTTAAATTTTGTTATTTTAATTTTTTGAATTTTTTTTTTATTTAATTTTTTGTTATTTTTTTTTTTTTTTACCTTTAAAAATAAAATACAAATTCGTGTCACAAGCTTTCTCTTCATTCAAAAAAACGCTGCCCTCATTCCAAATCTTAGGAACAAGAGACAAAGTGAGAGAAGAGATGAAATGATAAGAACAATTCTTCAAAAAATCGACCCTTCGCAACATGGAATAGAAAAGAAGGAAACACTCCTCGCGGATCTCTTTGGTGATGGGAAGGCTTGTCTCTGAGGACATTCTGATGTGTTCAAAGTGTCTTTCCATTCTTGCTGTTGGTGTCAACAAGAGTGCTGAAAGTTTTCTGCTTTTTCTTTCCACAAATTTTTTTATCATTTTCAAATCGTTTGGGAATCTTTTGGAAAAAAAAAATTATAAAATAAATAAAATAAAATTTTGGAAGAAAAATTTTAATTAAAAAATAAAATGTATGAATTAAAAATCAAAAAAAATGTAAATCAAAGTTCTCATTGATTAAAAATTTTAATAAAATTAATTAAAATAATTTTGGAAGAAGTACATTAATTAACAAATAAATATTAAAAAAAAAATATAAATCAAAGTTTTAATAAGAATAAAAAATTCAAATTCAAAAATAAACTTTTACAAAATTTCAATAAAATAAAAATTTTAAGAAATGAATAAAAATAAAAAATTACCTTTTGGCAATAGAATTAAATACAGAGTAAGAAAGAACAGACAAATAACAATCTGTATCAGCCCTTACAGTATTTAATCTGTAATTGTCATAAAACAAAGGGATGTAACCAAAATTCTTTCCGATTTTGGAGATTTGTTTTATGATTTTCCCATTTTTCAAGTAACTTATGCTTCCTCCACAAATGGAAAAAAAGTGGAGGGGAATGTCTCCCTCTGAGTATATGATGTCTCCTTTTGAATAGAATCTAGGTTTCAAATGTTGAGATACGCACAATACAAACTCTTCAGAACAACCTTGATTTTTAATTTAAAAAATTAATTTATTTTATATTTTATATTATATTTTAATTTTCTTTCTTTTTTTTCAAATTTTTTTAATAAATAATAAATTTACTTTTTCCTGTTTTATATTTTATTTTATATTATTAAATAAATTTTAATTTATTTTGATATTTTATATTTTTAATTTTATTGTGATATATTTTTCAACTTTGAATATTTTACAAACAAACATCCAAATTAAAAATAACTTACTTTTCAAGATTTGCATTTCATTAATTTGATCACTAATCAAAACAAACAAGTCCTTGCTCACACTAGTAGACTCCCTCTTGAGTTCCCTATCCCCACTGCTTCCATTCTGAATCTTGTGGTTCTGGAAATAATCCACGATCTTCGTTTTGATAGATTTGGTCAAATTGTAATCTCCTACAGACAACAAAAAGTTTTCTTTGCTTCCAGGAAAAGAACTGAAGATTTTGTTCATTTTGGCTTTTGTTATTTTTAAAACTGTGCTGTTTTCTGAACAGACAAGTTGCTCTTTTCTTTTTTGTCCTTCCAATATCAATCCCATTTCGCCGAAACTTGCTCCTGGACCCTTTTCTTCGAGTTCTCTGCCCAGTTTTTTCACTATTATTTTACCACTGTGGATCAGGTAGAAAGAGTCTGCTATTTCTCCTTCTTCGTAGATTGAATCTGCTTTGTTGTAGGGTATTATCTCCATCTTTTTTATTTTAACGAGGATATTTAAAAAAATTTTAAAAATTTGATTGGATGAGGGATCAATCTAAAAAACTTTACGAATCATTTAAGAATAATAAGATGATAATTTGAACCAAAATTATTAAAATATATTGACAATATTTTTTATTGTGAAATGAATAAATGAAAACTTAATATTAAGATAATATAGGTGGGTATTATAATGTTAAATCCGAATTTTATCATAATATATCACATCCCTTATGAAATAAATCCTCAGTTAAATTAAATTCATAATTTTTATAATTTTTATAATTTTTATATATCTTCTCTAATCTCTTTCATAAAGAGATTATATGATCAAATTGGGATGTTTTTTTACCTTCTTTATGACAGCCATTATAAATTCCTCAGATGAATTTTTGAAAATGCTTAATTTTCTGAGTGCCTCGATATCACTCATCAGAAATTCGTCAATCTCGCTCTCCTCATCAATAGGTATCCTCGCAGATTTCTTCTTTTTGAGGACAGATTTCTTGGGATTATCAAAGGTGATGGATATCTTCTTCTTATTCTTCATCAAATGTGTATCTGATCTCCTCTCCAATGTATCCTCACTCAACAATATCGATGTATTAGGAGTATCATCGTCCTTTTTAGTTGTGGATCTTGTAGTTAAAGATCTCTTGGGTGATTTGGACGATTTTTTGATCTTCTTAATTTTATTGGTGTCCAATGAGATGTTTATTTTGTCTGATTTGCTTTTTCTGGCTGATTTGGTGTTCTCAATGATTGATGATGTTGTCTTTCTTGGGCTCGTTGATGTTTTTTTGATGGGTTTGGGATTGGTGGAAGGTGATTTCTTTTTCTCTATCAATTTATCTTTCTTCTCTTTGATCTCTATCACCTCTTCATTATCTATCTTTATATCACTTTCCATTTTTTATTTATTATTTCAAAAGAAAAATGTTGAATTTGCAAAATGATATTTCATTCATTATAGTGAAATTCCAGCTTTAAAATGGATGAATTTCATTTATTTGATATTAGTTTTGAATAAATATTCACCATTAAAGCTATTTAATGCAAAATGCATCTATTGAAGGAAAAAATATTTATAAAAAAATCAAAAAATGAAATTGATTCTTTTGATTGCTCTTTTATTCATCTCATTTTCATCCTCCCTTCTCATCAAGCCCACCCATTCCCAAAATACTAAACCCCTCACCTTGATACAACCCCAAAATGTGAAGGGTGTGGAGTTCTGCAAGGTTTGCATCTCATTCATCCAAGATACCATCTATGAATTGATAGAAATCATTGCCAATAATGATATTGGAGGTATCGAATTTTAAACTTCTCCTTCCATATTCCTCGATTTAAAAAAATATAAAAATAATTTTTTTATTTTCGTTGAAAATATTAATTTCTTAAATTAACAAATTTCAATCCATTTTTAAGAAATACATTTGAAATATTCTTTTTCATCATCTGAGTTTCTTGAAATAAGTTATAATAATATTAATTAATATTAATAATATTAAATTAAATTTAAACTTTTCAATTTTATATTTTTTATAATTTATTTTCAATCTTAAAATACATCGATTAATTCTACAAAATTTAGTTTGAAAAACTTCTTTTAAAATAAATTTGAACTAATTTTTCTTTTTTTTTTTGAACAGGAACTTGCCAATTCTTGTGCTCTCACTTGAACCACACCATAGAAGTAGATGTCTGCACTATTCTCTGTGAGATAGTTGGACTCGAAGAATTTGTAAAGATCATTGACGAAGTCAATCCTGATCCAATTGAAATCTGTGAAGTAAAATAGTTTTAAATTATTCAATTTTTATTTTTTTATTTGAATTATTTCTTAAAATTTTATTTATTTAAATTTTATTATTTCTATGTTTTATTTTTTATTTTTTATTTTTTATTTTTTATTTAAACTTATTTTTATCTTATTTTTTTCTTATTTTATTTTGTTTTTTATTTATTTTTATTTAAACTTATTTTATTATTTTTGTTATTTTATTAATTTTTAATGATATTTTTTTGTTTTTTTTTATTCTTTTTCATTATTTTTTATTTTATTTTTTATTTATTTTTATTTTTTATTTAATTTTTTAATTTTTTTGAACTAAATTTTAAAAAAGGAATTGACTGCTTGTCAACACTCTACCACAGCTAAAGCAAGTATTACTCAATTCAGTGTTTCTCCATTATCTGGACCACAAGGAACCACCTTTGATATCAACATGGTTTACGCTGTTCAAAATACCATTGCAACTGGTAAAAAAAAAAAAAAATATTAAAATAATAAAAATAATAAAAATAATAAAAATAATGAAAATAATAAAAATAAAAATAATAAAAATAATAATATAAAAAAAATTAAATAAAAAATATTTAATCTTTTTTAACAAAGGACAAGTTGAAATTGTTGTGGTGCCTCCTCAAAAAGATGCTTCCTTATTTGGAGGAGTTGAAAATGTTTTCGAACAAGGTATGTTTATTTTAAATTAATTTTTTAAAAAATATTTTTTAATTTTAAAATTTTAATTAATAATTTTCTTAAAGGAATCGGAAATTATGGATTGAGAATGAGCTTTAAAGCAGTCCCTTCTGAAAACGAACCATTCGGACCTGGTATCTACACTGCGGCTGGTGTTGTTTGCGAAGGAACTTGTGGGTAAGAAAAAAAAAAAATTCTTTAATCAAATTTTTTATTTAATTTTTATTTTTTTATAAAAAAATAATTTTTTAGATCCAAACATAAATGGCAAAAAAAAAAATTCTTCGTTTAATTTCTTTATTTACAAAACCATTTTATCTTTTTTTTTTTTCTTAGGAGTTATACTTTGGCAGAGCAAAGAGTGAACTTTACCATTACTGGTTAAAGTTTTTAAGTTTTTTTTTAGAAAAAAATAATTTTTACAATAAAAAGTTTGACAAAAAAAAAATTAATTGGTTTTTTAAAAATTTTTATTTATTTCATTTGTTTTTTAATTTGCATTGATTTCGATTTTGAAAGTCTTTTGGCAGTGTGTACACTTTTTCTCCTCCATGAGAAACTTCTCCAAATTGTCAGAGTAACTTATTAAAAATAATGATAAATAATAAAAAAAAATTATAATAAAATAAAATATAAAAATAAAATATAAAAATAAAATTTTTTTTTTCACTCAGATAACTTTTGAAATTCTTCAATCAAACCATTGTAGTCATTGCAACTCTCATTTGCCTTCTCCAACTTGGTTTTGGATTCTTCCAAGTCCTTTTGCAACTTGGAGACAAGATCATCTTTCATTTCCAATTTACTCTTGAGATCTTCTACTACCGATACAGTCACTTCGTCTTCCATGTTATCTTTCTTTGAAAACTTTTCAAAATCTCTTTTTTCTGGGTGAGAGCTGGTGTAGTAATCTTCAAAAAGAAATGAAATAAAATAATATTAAATCAGTAAATTAACAAATGAAAATTTAAAATAATAAATTACCGTGCAACATTCTGATTTGTTGGTTAAAATTCTTGAGATCTAATGTGTTCTCTAAAAAAGAAAATAATCAAAAAAAATATTTAAAAAAAAATATTTAAAAAAACGAAATAAAAAAATTTATACTCTCTCTTTGGAGGCGATACCACTCGATCTCCTTGTTGACATTCTTCTCCTTTTCCTTGAGCTCCCTTCTTACGTCGCTGGATGACTCTTTCAAGGACTCAATTAATTGAGTATTTCTCCTGTCTCTTGCTCCCAAGTCGTCGATAGTGTTTTGGGACAACAGAAGCATTCTATCTTTTTCTTGAATCATGTTTTGAACTAAAAAGGAAAAAAAAAATCAATATAAATTACATTAGAATAAGAATGATGAATACATATTTTAAATAATAAAATTTAAAATTATATATATTCAAAGAAAAAATTATAAAAATTATATAATTTTTTATTTTACGCTCATTAATCTTGTTTTGTGCATCCAAACATCTTTTCTTCTCTTCAGTCAAAGCTCTCTTATCTTCTCTTCTTGTGTTCTCCAAATCTGTGATTCTTTTTTTTTTAAAAAGGAAAACAACAATGGGCAGATAAAAAAAAAAGAATAGTGTAAGGAAATGTTGTGCGTATGAAAAGAAAAAAAAGATTATCACTGATGTAAAAGTTGAGCAAATGATTCTGACATCTTCCTTTTTTATTGATAATTAATCTCTTTTAAATTTTTTTTTTTATTTTTAAATTTTTAACCTTTTTTTGTACACGCATCATTTCTTTCTTTCTTTTTGACTGAATTTTAATAAAAAAAAGAAAAAAAAAAGTTTAAAAAATGGGAAGCAAGCTAAAAAAAAAAAAAAGATACTGAAGATTAGAATTTGATAAATCAAAGAAATGAGTGTAAATTATGTTTTTTTTTTAAAATTTATTTTTTTTTCTGTGAATTTTTTTTATTTCTTTGTTGGCTTTCCTATTTCCAAGAAAAAAAAAAGTGTTTTAGATTTAATTTGAAAAAAAAAAAGACAAAAGAAAAAAAAAAGAATGTAAAATTTCTTTACCATTCTCAAATGTCCCTTTGATAGTAGAATTGTTAGCAAAAAAAGTATACACACCTTCACCATGGAATTTATTGTTCTTAAACTCTCCTTCATAAACGTCACCAGAAGAATACCTTTAAAGAATCATTAACATCAAAATTAAAGGAAATGTAAAAATTTTATTATAATAAAATAATCAAAAATATTCAAAAAAGGATTGTTAAAAAGAAAAAAAAAATAATAATAATAAAAAGATTAAGAACAAATAGAAAAAAAAAAAAGAAAAATATAATATTATTAAGAAAAATAAAAGTTAAAATGATAATGAAAAAGATTAAAAATTAAAAATGAAAAATAAAAAATAATTAATAATACCTGTATTTTCCAAAACCCTCCATCACATCATTTTGATACATTCCATTATAATAAGATTTATTACTAGCCCACAACATTCCAGGACCATGACGAGCACCATTTCTATAAAAGCCACAATGGATGGTTCCATTCGAACTTATGTATTTTCCATATCCGTTGAGATCTTGTTCGTTGAGTTGTCCAATATATTCATCTCCTGAGGCGTAGCGGTAGTGTCCGAGTGTGCATGGGTTTCCGTTGACGAATTGGCCTACATAAATTGTTCCGTTGTTCATTTTGTAATAACCATAGCCGTGTCTTATTAAAAAAAAATGGTGTGAATGAAATAAATGAATAAAAAGCTTTACATAAACAAAAAAAATCAAAAATCAAAACAAAAATTTTTTTAGATTAAGAAATCATTAAAATAAACAAAAAATAATTTAAAAAAAAAACTAAAGAAAAAAAATATTAAATGAAAATAAAATATTTAAAAAAATTCTTTGATGGAAAAAAAAATAATTAACAATGAAAAAAAATTTTATTTTAAAAATAAATAAAATAACAACAAAAATTCATTGAATGAAATAAAACAAAAAGATTTTTTTTAAAAATACAAAGTTTTACCTCTTTTTCTCTTGGTTTAATTGTCCTTTATAAACATCACCATTGGGGTAATTCAAGAGACGATAACCATCAATAGACTCTAAACGAGATTCCAAAGAAAGAACATCTTCAATGTTGAAATGAGAACCGTCGGGGATTTCGTTCCTCTTTGGAGGATCTTTCTCAAAATCTCTCCCGATGTTGTTCGGAGGATTATTTTGTGTGGTAACTTTGTTTTGAGGCTCGGTTTTTTGAGGAGTATTTTTGTTGTGAGGACTGTTGTCGATTACGAAGGGGCTTGAAGTGTTTGGGCTTGATGATAACAATTTAGTAGATCCTCCACTATCAATTACAAAGAAAATTTAAAAAAAAAATTTTTAGAAGAGATTTATTAAAAAAAAAATGATTTAAAAATTTTTTAAAAAAAAATGAGAAATACAATGAAAAAAAATTATTATTAAAGTGTATTTTATGTTAAGAAATACATTCTAAAATTGTGAAAAATTTTAATAAGAAAATAGGAAACAATGAAAAAAAAAAAGAACTTAAAAATTATCAAAAGATAATAAAAAATTAAAATGTTTTAAAAAAAAAAATAATTTTTTTTTTAACCTCGAACTCAATCTTCTGTCAACGCTTGGAGATTTCTTCTTAATTCTCTCCTCCTCCTCTTCCTCCTCATCATCAAACTCAGTATCACTAGGCAAGTTGTTCTCGATCCAAGGATGCTTCAAAAGTTGAACGGCGCTGGCCCTCTTCTTGACATCTTTGATGAAACAGTTTTTGAGGAAATCTTCGACTTCTTTTGACATATTTTGAGGAAGCGGAGGATGTTCGTCTTCTACCATTTTGAAGCAGGCGGAAACGCTGGGCAGGTTGAAGTAGGGTGGTTCTCCTTGGAGCATTTCGATCACTGTGCACCCGAGACTCCATATGTCTGATACTGTCACTGCTCCTTGTCCTTCTATCATTTCTGGGGCCATCCAATACTAAATAAAAAAAAATTTAAAATTTTTTAAAAGCAAAATAATTTTTTAAAAGCAAAATAATTTTTTTAAAAGCAAAATAATTTTTAAAAATCAAAATAATTTTTTAAAATATTTTTATTTGTTTTTATTGTAAATTTTTTAAATATTGTTAATTTTTAAAAAAGCAAATAATTTTTTTGTTTATTTTTATTTATTTTATTTTATAATATTTTTGTATTAAATTGTTATTACAGGTGTTCCCATAGCAGTTTCTGATTTTGCTGCTAACAATGCTGCTGTACCAAAATCTGCAAGTTTTACTGTTCCCTCTTTTGTTAAAAGGATCTAGAAAAAATAAAAAATAAATATTGAAAAATTAAAAAATATTATTTAAAAATAAAACAAAATAAAAAAATATTATATTTTAAAAAATAAAAAAACAAAAAATTCTTCGTAAAAATAAATCAAACTTTTGAATTTTTTAAATAATTATAATTAAAAAATTCTTAAAGTAAAATTGAAATGAATTAAATTTATTAAAAAAACTGTTTACATTATCTGCTTTGATATCTCCATGAACTATTCCTCTAGAGTGAAGATAAGACAACCCTTTAATTACTTGTACAACATATATAACACACAAAGACTCTGGAAATGAGCCGCCAAATTTTTGAATTGTTTTTCTTAGCGATCCGCTTGAAACACACTCCATGATGAAATAGAGATTATCTTCTGTCTTTTCGAATTTGTGAAACTTGACGATGTTTCTGTGTTTAAGTGAATCCAATAAATTTGCTTCTAACTAAAGAAAAAAATTTTTATAGTTCAAAGAAAAAAGAAGAAAAAAATTTTATTGTCAAAAAAGGAAATAAAAAATTTATAAAAATATTATTGAAAGAAATTGGAGATATTATTAATTATTCAAAATAATATATAGGATTGATTAACTTTTATAAAATTATTTATCGTGTTAAATTATAATTGAACTTCTTATCAATTGAATATTAATTATTTTTAAAGAGTGTTATGGGATATATTTACTGTAATGTTTTTAATTTCCGATTGATCGAATCTTTCTCTATCTATTTCTTTTACTGCTACAAATTGGCCTATTTATTTTTAATGAGAGGAATTAAATGAATTATCGGGGAAAATTATTCGATGATGAATGATCCTTTAGATCATTAACCCATAATATTTGATTATTGAAATAAATATGCTAAAATAACTGAATTATTCAAAATATTTGCTAATTATTAGTGGATATTGAATTTATAGTGGTCAAAGGTTCAATTTTTTATATACCTGTTTGTTTATCCAATCCTCTTACCACCCTTCCAAAATTACCTTTGCCAAGAAGATCATCTCCTATAATCTGCAGAATAATAAAATATAAGAAATTATCGAGTATATAGATTCGAATGAATACGATTATATCATTATTATTTAAAATGAATAGGATTCTTAAAATCATTATGAAGATATTCCCTTTTATAATTCAAATAAATCAAAACTCATCTTACAAATCTTCCATTGCATATAGTTTTTGTTTTGGATTGATTTTTATCATGTGTTTTGGATGATCTTGGGACAACAGGAAATGGCCCAGAATTTGTTTTCTCTTCTTTTTTGATCTCTTCCTTCTTTTTGATGATAGGTGAAGGAGTAGGTTCGATTGAATTCTTTCTCTGTAATCTTTGTTGATGTTGATTTTTGAGATTCTCCAACACCTTATTCTTCAATTGTTGTGATTCATCAGTGGGGAGAGTTTTTAAGTAGGAAAAAACTTCAGTTTTTCTGTTATTGAGTAATTTAAAGGTCAAATCTTCAACCAATTTCTCATCAAACTCTATAATAAAGATTGATAAGATATATTTACAAAATAAATCCAAAAAAGAGAATTAAATATGTCCTTGTGGTATTTGATTGAAAAAATCTTTTTTTGTATTTGTTTACCCATCTTTTTTTTTTATATATTTTTTGAATTTTTTGCCTTTATTTATGTTGCATAAATAGTTCATAATGTACATATTTGACAAAGTTTGGAATTAAAAGAAAAAATAGGATATATTCAATAAAATTTGATAAAAAAAGTTTAAACTTTGAATAAATTTTTTAATAACTGAATACTGGTCATAATCTTCAAAGATTAGGATTTAATTTGATTATATCAATTGTTTTCTCGGACAATAATTTATTGGAAGCAACAATACCAGTATTATTGAATAATTTTTTTCCTTTAGAAAAATCCAAATCTTGACCATTTACATCAGTACATCTACCACCAGATTCTTTTATGATTATATAACTAAATATGAAGAAAAAAGAAAATATTGAACACTTTTTTGTTTTAATAAATTTCATTTTTTTTTTTTTACCCCGCTTTTTTTTAAAAGTAAAAAAAGTTTCAAATTAAAGAAAAAAATCAAGCAAATTTTTACCTGCATGATCCCAAATACACTCTTTATATTCTTTTCCAGTATATCTCAAGTAAAGATCAGAATCACCTCTTGCCACTAAAGCATATTTACATTGGGAATCGATTTTAATGTTCTTTGTTATTCCTATCTTGTTGGACCAAAGTTGTATGATGGGATCAGAATGGCTGGGACTTTCCGCTATCGATAAATCATGATCCTTATAGGTGGATATCTTGATAGCGGTATCTTTATGATCGTCATCTGTACAGCTCATTTGATATGCTCCTTCATTTTCGATGGCATACAACAAAGATCCATTTCCAACATTTTGTCCCCATTCAAGAGGAAGATTTGGGCCTATTATATAAATAAATGATTTCTCATAAGTACTCGATATTGTATTCGATTTTAATTCAAATCTAAAAAAATTTTTTATTGATATTTTTTTTACATCCTAATACTCCCAATACCGGCTTTTGATCAATCATTAATGACAATGCAATTGCATATTGCTCTTTTTTCAAAAATCCTAAAGTTCCATCTATTGGATCAAGAACCCAAATCCTATTTATTTTCGTTTATTTCGAAAATTACTGATTATTTCATTTTTCTTTGATTACCTCTTATTATTCTCAACTTTCTTTTTATCCATTATTGATATCAGCTCATTTTCTGTGATATTAGGATAGATTATATTCACATATTTCAATACATTCTTTCTTATTTCATTGTTTTCGATTATTATGCTAGAACTTTAATAATATAAAGTATAAAGGGTTTATAATCCAATTTTTGATTCACATTTAAAAGATATATTACTTTTCTTCAGCTATGAAATCATCTTTGGGGAATTCTTCTTTAATACATTTTATTATTATCGCTTGCGCAGCAAAATCAGCAATCGTCACAGGTGATTTATCGTTCTTTATTGAAACATCTTTTTTATAATAAAGTCATTAAGAATTGGGATAGAAATATTTTTCATTATTGAACCTTTATCCAACAATATATTTTGTATTTGTCTCGTAACTTTACTAGCTTTCAAAACAGAATCAATAGCTATCTTTATTTCTGAAGCAAATTTTTTCATCAAATTTTTTTTTTTATATGATTGAAATTTTAATAAGATATTCTATCAAATTGGCAAGTATAAAGTATCATATATGGATATAAATCAAAGATATAGATATAATTTAAATATTAATTTCAATCATCTTTATGTATTCCTTTTCTTTTGATCACTTCGGTCGCTTTTGACATCTTTTTTATCTTGTATTTTTCCTTTTCCAATTCTATCTCCAACTCTTTTTCTTTTTCCATCATCATCTTCTTATGCTTGTAATCCCTTTCTTCCATTCTGATGAATTCATTGCAATCTGAATTATGAATCTCAATTTCTCCTTCAAATGATTCAATTCTTCTTTGTATTCTTGATCTATGTGGGATCATGAGACCTTTTATCGAATATAATATATTATTTTTCAATATCATGTTTATATATGTTTATAAATTTGATTGTTGGAAATGGATCCAAAATTTATATGACATAACGAGAAATTATTTGCTTTTTAATGAGATTCACTATATGCAATAATGTATATTTGGGGTTATCCACATATATGTTGTACAACATATATTATGTTTGATTTTTTTATTGTGTTAAAAATATGTGTCTGGATATCCAGACATTTATAAAAAGGAAAAATTATTTCTCCTTATGGTGTATGAATATATCTTGGATAATAAATAAATGAGAATTTTTATTTCAAAAACAAATCCATAAAAAAAAAAATGATTATATACCCAAACAAAAATTTTCGAAGCAAGGTCTTTTTATATATGTTTGTTTTTCTCTTTTCAATTTTAAAATCAAATGTTTTAATTCTTGCGCTTTTTGGCAAGGGTTCATCTTTT